>CAUYQV010063733.1:0-12473 GCA_963574575.1 Galagoides demidoff
ACAGGGAGGGGGGAATGAGTGGAGGGAGGAGGATTGGAGGGATCACTTCTGTGGTTTATCTTACAAGGGTACAAGTGAACCTTTCTAAGAGTAGAATATGAATGTTTTGGCACAATAACTAGGTAAATGACATGAAGGCTATATTAACCAGTTTGATGAAATGTTTCAAATTGTATGTGAAAACACCACACTGTACCCCAGAAGTGCATTAATGTACATGGTTACCATTCAATAAAAAAAAAAAAAATAAAACAGAGGAGAGTTGACTCACTGGAACTTTAGAAGCACATGTCATTCAGGATGTAGATGGTAGAAGACTGAGAATGTAAAATTTGACTTTGCAGAGAAACATTGCTGAAGACAAAGAATCCAGAAAAAATGTTGGTCACTGTGAGACATATTAATGGTAAAACTGGAAGTTTAAGGGAGTTCTAACACACTAGTAATCATCCTGGAAACATCTACTAAATTCTAAAGCTGCACTGGAATAGGATACAAAACATAGAAACAAATAACTTTGAAAATCAAAGTAAAGAATTCCACAAATCATTGATGGTGAGGAAGGAAAATCCTAGTGAATCCTCAGAGGAAAATGTCCCATGGCCACAGCCTCAGTACAGGAAAAAAAAAAAGAAAGAAAAACAGTGGTGGCAGAACCTTACCAAAACTGTAATATAGCCTCAACACAGTTCTGTTCTTGATTTGTTTGAAGTGATAAACTCTTCCTCTCACAACTGCCCCAGTATTTAAAAATATAAACCCTTTTTGGTAAAACATAACATCATCAGGAGCCATATGTTTCTTTTATGTATAGTGAGCAGAATCCAATGAAACTTTAATGAAGACATTTACATGTGACCCATAAGGAAGAAGGGAAAAAGCAGTAGAAACAAACCATAGGTATTCTGGCATTTGAGTTAGCAGAAGACAATTTTATATATGATTGGATACCTGATTACATTCCACTGTAAACCACTGTAAAATATAAATGTGCACACATACTAACACATACATACATACATATATATATATATATACCTTTATATACACATATCATAGAGACATACATACTGTAGTAGGTTGAATTTTATTTCCAAAAAAAATATGTCCAAGTCCCAAACCCCAGTACATGTGACCGTTACCTTGTTTGACAATAGGATATTTGCATATGCAATCAAGTTAAGATGAAGTCATTCTAGATTAGGATGCCCTCTACAGAGACTGGTGCCCTTATATGGAAACAAAGAAGTGCAGATAGAGAGAAGTTGGCCATATGAAGACAGAGTCAGAAATTTTCCGGAAACACTATAAGCTAGAAGGAATAAAGACAATATTTATTTTTTCTTAGAGGGATCAGAAGTAGTGTAGCTCTGCTATGCCTTGATTTTAAAATTCTATCCTCACCAACTCTGAGGAAATAAATTTCTGTACTTTTAATCTACCCAGTTTGTAGAAATGCATTATATTGGACCTAGGAAACTAACACACATATAGTTGGTCACTATGAAAGTTTTGAGAGAGACTATGTTACAGTCCACTATTTCACTTCCAACAACCACAGTCGATAGCATCCTTTCTGATTCACTCATGCAAGTTTCAACTTTTCCATGTTATCAGTGTTGATGAGAAGGCTTCATTTGTTTCTGTCTCTGTGGTTTTTATGATGATTGATTTTTGCGTATCTGAAAACTTTCACAATGACCCACATATTTGTTTACATGTTGATAGGCACTGGATTTCAACAAACAAATGTTTATAACCCTTGAGAAAGTAAAGCACATGAGTTTGAGATCCATATTCAATCCATCATTTTTCCTGAAGAATTTTTTCAATATGTGGCTAAGGTAAAATAGAGCCTAAGGTGCAAGCACAAAACAACAGAATTGGTGAAAGATGGGGAGAGAAAGGAACACTTATAAATTTTTGGTGAGACTTCAACCTAGTACAACCTGAATGGAAAGAAAGAACTAAAAGCAGACCTACTATTTGGTCAAGCAATCCTAAGACAAGGTAATTTACCCAAAGTAATAAAGAGATATTTTATAAAACACACACACACACTTGAATAAGCAGCACACATAATTTGTATGTGCAAAGATGCAGAAACAACCCAAGTGCTGGTCAATATGTAAAGGGATTAATAAAATGTCATATATGTATGCCATTGAGTACTACTCATGCAAAAAAGAAAATAATGATCTAGTATCTTTTATAACAACCTGGATATACCTGAAGACAATTATTTTAATTAAAGTATTATAAGAATGGAAAAATGAACACCACATCTACTCAGTATTAACTTGAAACTAGTCTATCAACACATTATATGTACATATGAAAATAAAACTCAATGGGAATCAGGTAGGTGGGAGTAGGGAGGAGGAGTTGGGTTAATTTCCACCTAACAGGTATAATGAACATATTCTGGGTGAGGGGGCACACTTATAACTTTGATGTAAAAAACAAACTATATAACCAAAACATATGTAACTTTGTGATATTTTGGGAAAAAAACTATAGCTTATATAAATATATAAAATATACACTCCATAACTTTGAAAAGCAATATTTGAATCTAAGAACTTATTGTTTTGACATCAGATGGAACATAACAAAAGATAATATTAGTAGACATAAAGAAACATATACAGAAAATATCAAAAGTGAAGAATGGAGAGAAAAAGAGGAAACACTAATAAAAGAGTAAGGAATATATGAGACACAATCAAAATATCTAACATGCATATAATCAGAATTCTAAATAATGTGAAAATCAATGAAATGGAAACAACATATGAAAATAACAAACATTTTGAAATCTGACAAAAATACCTTAATATATAAACTGAAGAAAATCAGCATAAACAAGATAATCTGTTTAAAATATAAACATACAATTTTGTAGCTACCAAATTCTGTTTAATAAAAGGTAAATTATGGAAATTTACAGACTTTTTAAATGCTGAATTTACTCATTACTGGTATATCCAAATTAGGAAACAAATGAAAGAAAGAAAGAAAGAGAGAGAGAGAGAGAGAGAGAGAGAGAGAAAGAGAGAAAAGAAAGAAAGAAAGAAAGAAAGAAAGAAAGAAAGAAAGAAAGAAAGAAAGAAAGAAAGAAAGAAAGAAAGAGAGAGAGAGAGAGAGAAAAGAAAAACAATCCTACTGGGATAGGTATCATAAAATGGAATGAATAGCAAAAGACAAAATAAATACATGATAAAACAAAAATATCTTCAAAATACAATGATAATAATGTCTAATTAAATTTGACACACATGGAAAATAAATTATATAACCGTGACATAAGGAAAGGAAAGAGGAAAATGGAGTTAAATTGTTGTGACTGTTTTATATTATTTGGGAAATAGTAAAAATTACTAATAAAAAGAAGAATGTAATATATAATAAATGCATATTGTAGTCCTTTAGGTAACCACTTATCAATAATAAAAAAAGTATGACTAAAATTAACACACACACATATGCAAATATGAGAACACTAGATTCACCCAAAAGAAGCAAGCAAGAAAGAATAAAAACATAAACAACAGATTATCTCCCCTCAAAAAAGAGATATCAATATGATATATTTTAACTATGGCATTAATTATATACAACTGGAGTAGCTAGATTTGTGGTTGAATGGCAAAGATTGTTATAATGGGTTCAAAAAATTACCATATATTATTTTACCTTTTTAATTAAATCATATCTGTATACATTAATGAATTTATGGGTTATAGTGTGCTGATTTTATATACAATTTGGAATTTTAACATCAAACTGGTTAACATAGCCTTCACCTCACTTAATTATTCTGTTAAGACATTTATACTCTACACTTAACATGCTTGATATGTACCCTTGCATTGTCTACCATAGTTGTGGTCCCCCGATTTACCCTCCCTCCATCCAACTTCCACCCTCTCCTCCATTCCCCTTCCTCTTCCCTCCTTCATCATGGGCTGCAGTTGTATTTCATTTTTCATATGAAAGTGTGGGTGATTATACACTGGTTTCATAATAGTACCGAGTACATTGGATACTTTTTCTTCCATTTTTAAGATACTTTACTAAGAAGAATATGTTCCAGCTCCATCCATGTAAACATAGAAGAGGTAAAGTCTCCATATTTTTTAAGGCTGCATAATATTCCATGGTATACATATACCACAATTTGTTTATTCATTCATGGGTTGACAGGCACTTGGGCTGCTTCCATGACTTGCAATTATGAATTGGGCTGCAATAATCTGGTGAAAATATCTTTGTCATAAAGTGATTTTTGGTCTTCTGGATATATACCTAGTAGAGGAATTGCAGGATCAAACAGAAGGTATACTTTTAGTTTCCTAAGTGCTCTCCAAATTTCTTTCCAAAAGGAACATATTAGCTTGCATGTTGTTGTTCTTTCATGGGGAGAGAAAGACAGCTTGGCCGAGGGTGCAAGCTGGCTCCTAGAATTGTTTGAAAGCAAGAAATGACTACATACTCTTAGATGGCATGTAGCAAAATGTCTTTATTTTCTACTCCCTTTTATTGGGAGCTTGTCACGTACACCACATTGATCAATTATCCTAACATCCTCAATTCTTATCTTAAGCTATAGAAAAGAAAGAAAGTCTGGGAAAGTGAGATACCCATCATAAGATTAGCCTAAAGAAAGAAAGTCTGGGAAAGTAAGACAACCATCTTAAGCTAGCTTCAGGCTATTCCTCTCTGAAGACCTAAAAGAACTATACATTATCTGACTTCTATTGTTAAAGTTAAAGGTTAGGATAAACAGAGGAGTAAAACCTTTCTCTTCTATATACCGAATTAAATTTCTGAGCAACAGGCTCCATGACTGTTTTCTTATGGTTTAGAGATCCTGCATTTAAGATGGAGTATTTTACTCAACATCATTATGATGGAGTTTTTCTTTTCACTCACATAAACCTTTGAGTCATGTCCTCTGCACAGATCGGCCATTTCAACCCTTATCTGGCTGGCTGACTTGACTACACAGTCGGGGTTCCCTGTAGGAGGTTTTTATGCCTGGTCCGAAGGCCCCCACCATGTTTTCCCAGGTCTCTTAGGGCCTTGACAAAAATTCACAATACTCACAAGTCTTTTCACTCAGTTTCTGGAATTAAAAGAGCACATTTCATTGAATTTTTGTGGGGGTTTACCCCACACTTGCATTCCCACCTGAGTGCAGAAGTGTTCTCTTTTCTCCACATCCATGCCAACATTTACACTTTTGGGATTTTGTTATGTGGGCTACTCTTACTGAAGTTAGATAATACCTCAAAGTGGTTTTTATTTGTATTTGTCTGATGATTAAAGATGATGAACATATTTCCATATGTCTGTAGGCCATGCACCTGTCTTCTTCAGAGAAGCTTCTGTTCAAGTATCTTGCCCACAATGAAATGGGATCACTTGTTCTTTTCTTATTAATAACTTTGAGTTCTCTGTGGATTATGGTTATCAAACCTTTGTCAGAAATATAACCTGAAAATATCTTCTCCCATTCTGAAGGCTGTCTGCTTGCCTTGCTTACTGAGTTTTTGGCTGTGCAGAAGCTTTTTAGTTTGATCAGAGCCCAGTAATGTATTTTTGATGATGCTTCAATTGCCTGGGAGATCCTCCTCATAAAATATTCTCCCAGGCCAATTTTTTAAGTGTTTTCCCTGCACTCTCTCCAAGAATCTTTATAGTTTCATGTCTTAAGTTGAAAGCTTTTATCCAGTGAGAATCAATTTTTGTTAATGGTGAAAGGTGTGAGTCCAGTTTCAGTCTTCTACAAGTCACCAGCTAATTCACCCAGCACCATTTGTTAAATAGGGTCTCTTTCACCCAATTTATGTTTTTGATAAGCTTACCAAAGATGAAATGACAATAAATGGCTGGGTTCATCTCTTGGTTCTCTATTCTATTCCATGCATCTACTCTCTATTTTTGTGCCAGCATCATGGTGTTTTGATTACTATAGATTTATAGTACTGTCTGAAGTCTGGTAGTATGATTACTCCTGATTTGTTTATATTTCTGAGTAATGTCTTGGCTATTCAAGATTTTTTTCTGATTCCATACAAAACAAAGTAGTGTTATTTCCAGATCCATAAAGTGTGATAGTGCTGCTTTAATAGGGATTGTATTAAATATGTATATTGCTTTGGGTAGTATGGACATTTTAACAATTTTGATTCTTCCCAGCCATGAGCATCATATGTTTCTCTATTTGTAAACATCTTCAGCTATTTTTTCCTCAGAGTTTCATAATTCTCTCTATAGATATCTTTCACGTCCTTTGTTAGGTTTATTCCCCAACATTTCATCTTCTTTGGCAATACTGTAAAAGGAACTGAGTCCTTGTTTTTTCAGCTTGACTATTGTTGATATATATATAAAGGCTACAGATTTGTGAGTATTGATTTTGTAACCTGAGATGCTGCTGTATTCCTTGATCACTTCTAAGAGTTTTGTTGTTGAATCCCTGGAGTTTTCCAGATATACAATCATATCATTTGTGAAGAGTGAAAGTTTGATTTACTCTGACCCTATCTGGATACCATTGATTGACTTCTCTTGCCTGATTGCAATAACTAGCATTTCCATTACAAGGTTAAAAAGCAGTGAATACAATGGGCATCCTTGCCTGTTTCCTGATCTGAGTGGAACTTTTTTCAATTTTACTTCATTCAATACGATATTGGCTGTGGATTTTCTGTAGATGGCCTCTATTGGTTTAAGAAGTGTCCCTTCTATACCTATTTTCTTCAGTGTTCTGATAATGAAATAATGCTGGATATTGTCAAAAGCTTTTTCTGCATCAATTGAGAGAATCATATGGTCTTTGTTTTTTATTTTGCTTATGTGATGTATTATATTTATAGTTTTACATTTAGTGAACCAACCTTGAGGCCCTGGGATAAGACCCACTTGGTCACGATGTGTAATTGTCTTTATGTGTTGCTGGATTCTGTTTGCTAGGATCTTACTGAATATTTTTGCATCAGTATTCATTAGTGATAGCGGTCTATAATTTTCTTCCCTTGTTGGGTCTCTTCCTGGTTTGAGGATCAAGGTAATATTTGCTTCATAGAATGTGTTAAGAAGTATTCCTTCTTTTTCTGTGTTTTGGGAAAGGTTAAGTAATATAGGTACTAGTTCCTCTTTAAATGTCTGGCAGAATTCTGATGTGAAGCCATCTGGTCCTGGACTTTTCTTTTTTGGAAGATTTCGTATAGTTGATGATATTTTAGTATTTGATACAAGTCTATTCAACATTTCCAATTATTTCTGGCTGAGTCTAGGAAGATGTTATGTTTCCAAGTATTGGTCTATTTCCTTCAGATTTTCAAAGTATGAGAATGGAGTTTTTATAGTATTCATTAAGGATTTTTTGAATTTCTGAGGTGTCTGTTATTTCGCCTTTATCATTTCTGATTTATGATATCAGGGATTTTACTTTTCTGTTTCTGGTTAGGTTAGCCAAAGTTTTAGCAATTGTATTAATCTTTCAAAAAACAAACTTTTTGATTTGTTCATATTTTGAACAATTCTTTTGCTTTCAAATTCATTTAATTCTGCTCTAATTTTGGTTATTTCTTTTCTTCTTCTCGATTTTGGGTTGGAATATTTTTCCTTTTGCAATTATTTGAGATGTCACATTAAGTTGTTGACTTCCTCTGTTTCTGTTCTCTTGAGGAAGGCTGGCAATGCTATAAATTTCTCTCTTAAGACTGCCTTTGCTGTATCCCACAGGTTCTGATAATTCATGTCCTCATTATCATTTTGTTCCAAAAATTTGGTAATTTTGTTCATAATCTCATCTATGATACAGCTATAATTCAGAATAAGATTATTTAGTTTCCATGTCTTTGTGTATGAAGATTCCAGTGGTTGTTGAGTTCAACTTTTATTCTGGTATAGTCCAAGAAAATACAAAGAATAATTTGTATTCTTTTACATTTTATGAGTTTTTACTTCTGACCTAAGATATGATTCATTTTGGAGGATGTTTCATGGACCAATGAGAAGAATGTGTATTCAGTTTTGTTAGGATGAAATGTTCTGTAGATGCCGTTAAGTCCATTTGTTTTAGGCTCCAATTTAAGTCCAAAATTTATGTGTTTAGATTATTGTTGGAGGATCTATGAACACTGCCAAAGGTGTGTTAAAATCTCCTACATTATGGTGCAGGAAGATATCAAATTGTTGATGTCTGTTAGAGTCTCCATTATAAATTGGGGAGCATTCTGGTTGGGTTATTAAATATTAATATTTGAAATCTCTACATGTGGAGTGATTCCCTTGACAAATATAAAGTGACCATCCTTATCTTTCCTTACCTTTGTTGATTTGAGCCTAGTGTATCTACAAATAAAATTGCAACCCCTGCTTTTTTTCTGATATCCATTTGCCTGAATTACGGATGTCTATCCTTTCACCCTGAGTCTATTTTTATCGATTGATTGATTGATTGATTGCGGTTTTTTGGCTGGGGCTGGGTTTGAACCCACCACCCTCGGCATATGGGTCTGGTGCCTACTCTTTGAGCCACAGGCACCGCCCTATTTTTATTCTTTAAGCTAAGATTATACTCTGGTATGCAACAGATATCTGCTTTGAGTTCACATATCCAGTCAGCCAACCTGGCCAGATTGGTCAATTGAGAGAATTGATAAGCCTGGTAGTGTTTTGGGTGTCAAGTTTTTCAAAAGTCCAATTGACGTTTTTAATTCTTTCACGACTGTGGAAGTTGGGTTTTGTTCAAAAGTTTACTTTGATGGTAGAGCATTGTGCTGGCCATTGTGCAGGATGGGTCTGAGAACATCCTGGAGAGCTGGTTTAGTTATGGCAAATTTCTTCACCATGTGTATGTCATTAAAGTATTTGATTTCTCCATCACAAATGAAAGTCAGTTTAGCAGGATACAGGATCCTGGGCTGAAAGTTCTTTTGTTTTAAGAGATTGAAAGTCAAAGTCCATCCTCTTCTGGCTCGAAAAGTTTCATGCTCCGGTCAGCATAATTGACAATCAAGTGGGAGAGCTCTAAAGGTCTCCAGCAACTAGACAGCAGGCTTCCACTGGTAGCTCAAGTGTGACTTGCTCCAGTTCTCTATGGAGTCAGAATGGCCTGCACAGCAAAAGAGTTAGTCCAGGAGGGCTGGTGCCTCCTTCCCTACCTTGCACCTCTGCCACACCCAGTCACTGGTAATGCCATGGGGCTATGGCCTAGTTTCCTCCAATGAGCTAATGTGCCAGGGATTTGCTCTTGCCAGATTCAAAGAGGAGTTAATGCCTCCTACGTCTGGCCACCATACTCTGCCACCAGCCAACAGGGGGAGCTGAAGCCTGACTCCCTCCAGTGCTCAATGTAAACTGAGGAGTTTTCCACCTGAGTTTGTTCCAAGCCAGGGGTTAACAATACAGCAAATATTTTTCTCCTTGCTCCTCTGGTACCCCTGCATGGTGAGACCTTGTTCCCTCTGGCTGTCCACAGAAAGGGGGAGGGTTATCTCTGAAATTCGACCTTAGCGGGATCATTCTACTATCACTGATGCTGTGTGTCAGGTGCCTCAGCATGGGTTCCTGACACTATTCCTGGTGCACAGCTTCCTTCATCACTGCCTGCTACTGATATGCCGTTCACCCTCACTGCCACACCCTTCTCCACTGATACTGGACTGTTGCAGACCATGCAATGCCTAGCCCCTAGCAAGAACCACAGACACTGTGGTGGTGTTGAGGGAATGGTGGACTGGGAGTTCAAAATGGCAGGGACAATATTTGTTCAACTTTTATGCTGGGCAAGTGAATGCGCATGGTCACAGCCAGGTCTCTCTGGAGAAGCAGTCCCAGCCTCCAGCAACTATATCCCATGGGGTGAGAAAAGAGGTCTTCAGTTCATTGCTTTCTTGTAGAGATCATACAGAAAGCCACTCTCTTGGGGAAAGCGAAGGGCTCATGTTCTCTTTGGGATGGGTTTTGTACCTGAAATTTGCTTCCTTGGAGTCGCAGCTTGCTTCTGCAGGGATGATGTGAAGTTATCAATCTTATCTCTCAGCTCAACTCTGAGCCTTCAGCTTTATTGGGTTCTTTCTTGCCAGTATCTCTTTCTGTGGATGGGAGCGTCTGTTGAAAGCTGACTCCTGTTGGTCATCTTCCCAGGATCACTCTGTATATTATTTTATTTTTATTTATTATTTTTTTAAATAAATGAGAACTATGTACATTAATGCAATTCTGGGGGACAGTGTGGTGTTTTCAAATACAATTTGAAATATTTTCGTCAAATGAGTTAACATAGCCTTCATGTCATTTTCTTAGTTATTGTGTTAAGACGTTCATATTCTACTCTTAGAAAGATTCACTTGTACCCTTGTAAGATAAACCATAGAAGTGATTCCTCCAATCATTGTCCCTCCACCCATTCGCCCGCCTCTCTCCCTCCCCCCTTCCCATATTCTTAGGCTGTTATTAGGTTATAGATTTCATATGAAAGCTATAAATTAATTTCATAATAGGGCTGTGTACATTGGATACTTTTTCTTCCATTCCTGTGACACTTTGCCAAGAATAACATTTTCTAGCTCCATCCATGTAAACATGAAGGAAGTAAAGTCTCCATCTTTCTTTATGGCTGCATAGTATTCCATGGTGTACATATACCACAGTTTGTTGATCCATTCATGGATAGATGGGCACTTGAGCTTCTTCCATGACCTGGTAATTATGAATTGGGCTGCAATAAACCTTCTGATACAAATATTTTTGTTGTAATGTAATTATTGGTCTTCTGAGTATACACTTAGTAAAGGAATTACAGGACCAAATGGCAGGTCTATTTTTAGTTCTTTAAGTGTTCTCTAGACATCTTCCCAAAAGGAACGTATTAGTTTACATTCCTACCAGCAGTGTATAAGTGTTCCCTTTCCTCCACATCCACACCAGCATCTCTGGTTTTGGGATTTTGTGATATGGGCTAATCTTACTGGAGTATTTTGATTTGCATTTCTCTGATGCTTAAGGATGGAGAGCATTTTTTCATATATCTGTAAGCCATGCACCAATCTTCTTTGCAGAAATTTCTCTTGAAGTCCCTTGCCCACCCTGAGATGGGATCACTCGTTCTCTTCTTGTTAATACATTTAAGTTCTCTATGGATTCTGGTTATTAAACCTTTGTCAGAGACATAACCTGTAAAAATCATCTCCCATTCTGAGGGCTGTCTGCTTGCTTTACTTACTGTGTTCTTGGCTGTGCAGAAGCTCTTTAGTTTGATCAGGTCCCAATAGTATATTTTTTTGTTGCTTCAATTGCCCAAGGTGTCCTCTTCATAAAATATTTGCCCAGGCCAATTTCTTCAAGTGTTTTCCTTATACTTTCTTCTAGTATTTTTATGTTTTCATGTCTTAAGTTTAAATCTTTAATCCAGTGAGAGTCTAACTTAGTTAATGGTGAAAGATGTTGGTCCAGTTTCAGTCTTCTACAGGTTGCCAGCCAGCTCGCCCAGCATCATTGTTAAATCGGAAATCTTTACCCAACTCAATGTTTTTAATTGGCTTGTCAAAGATCAGGTCCCGGTAAGTAGCTGAATTCATCTGTTGGCTCCCTATTCTGTTCCATACATCTACCTCTCTATTTTTGTGCCAGTACCATGCTGTTTTGATCACTATGGATTTATAGTATAATCTGAGGTCTGGTATCATGATTCCTCCTGCTTTGTTTTTATTCCTGAGTAATGTCTTGGCTATTCAAATTTTTTTCTGATTTAATATAAAATGAAGTATTATGATTTCAAGATCTTTAGAATATGACAGTGGAGCTTTAATAGGGATTGCACTAAAATTGTATATTGCTTTGGGTAGTATGGACATTTTAACAATGTTGATTCTTGCCAGCCATGAGCATGTTATGTTTTTCCATTTGTTAACATTTTCAGCTATTTCTTTTCTTAGAGTTTCATAGTTCTCTTTATAGAGATCTTTCACATCCTTTGTTTGGTAAACTCCCAAATATTTCATCTTTTTTGGCACTACTGTGAATGGAATAGAGTCCTTAACTGTTTTTTCAGCTTGGCTATTGTTGGTATATATAAAGGCTACAGATTTATAAGTGTTGATTTTGTAACCTGAGACGCTGCTATATTCCTTGATCACTGCTAGGAGTTTTGTAGTAGAATCCCTGGTGTTTTCCAGATATACAATCATATCATCTGTGAAAAGTGAAAGTTTAATCTCTTCTGACCCTATATGGATGCCCTTGATCACCTTTTCTTCCCTAATTGCAATGGCTAAAACTTCCATTAGAATGTTAAAGAGCAGTGGAGACAATGGGCACCCTTGCCTGGTTCCTGATCTAAGTGGAAATGATTTCAATTTAACTCCATTCAATATAATATTTGCTGTAGGTTTTCTGTAGATGGTCTCTATCGCTTTAAGACATGTCCCATCTATACCAATTTTCTTAAGTGTTCT
>CAUYQV010063734.1:0-42038 GCA_963574575.1 Galagoides demidoff
ACTGAGAAAATGACATGAAGGCTGTGTTGATCAGTTTGATGGAAGTATTTCAGATTGCATGTGAAAACCCCACACTGTACCCCAGAAGTGTATTAATGTACATAGTTATCATTCAATAAAAAAATTTAAAAAAAAAAAAAGAGTTTACATCAAATATTTCCTGTAAATTACAATGAAATGTGTCTCCTCTTCTGTATGGTAAGGCGCTGTTGCAAGGCCCGTACCTTAGTGGTGTGTCATCACGCAGGATGCTCACTCATCAACCCCTCCCGTGAAGACACCAGCGGCTTAAACTCTAGCAACACCCGCGACAAGTCTGTCTCTGCCACGCCCACCACCAGCATTGTGGGATTTCCCCTCCACGTGTGGACGCTTAACACAAACTCTATCAGTGCTTCTCTCTTGAAGGAAATTTAATTCATCACACAGCAATTTCACTGTCTCTCTCAGTCCGTATATTTGTTTATTGGGTTGGTTTCCTTATAGGACCAGACTTCTCCTGGGCAACCTGGCAGCCCAGTTTTCTGGCTACAAGGCGGGGTGACAGACATGACCCCCATCCAGGCAAGGGGTGTGGAGAGTAGGCTAAAGGGTCCGTTGTATCACTCCGTATGGAGACAGGATTGTGCTGTGAGTAGGTGTGGCTATGGCAGAATTTCTCTTGTGAACTGAGCACCCTTAGTGTGTCAGATTAAAGAGTGGTGTCTCTGCTTCAAACCAGGTGAGTCCAACAGACAGGCCTGGATAGCAGACAAAGTTTCATTATGGAATTAAAGGTGGGTGAGAATCTGACGTTTCTACATACTCTTGGCCTCCTAACCCTCAAGAGTAACTTAACCAACAGGAATTGTCAAACCCTGGGGAAGTCTCTTAAAATTAAGGAACTGGGTAAGGGATGGGCACCTAATTCTGCCACCTGAGGACTCAGGGCATGGCGCACACCACTGAGCCCACCTGAAGGAGCTTCACTCAGTCCCTATAAATGGGGAGCTCATCATGTCCTCCAGAGCAATTCCGAAGGGCCTAGCTACCTAAATTTTCACTGTTACCCCATAAATATATACAAAATTACGTAGCCATAAAAAATAATAATAAAAACATTGCGAATGTTGCCCCACTCCTTTCCAGGTCCGTGGACCTGTTCTGCTGTCTTGACCCTTGACAATATAGTGTGAGTTTGATATCTACCTACTCACAAAGCAAGAAGGATTGTCAGCACCTTTTTCACTGATTGTTTATTTAATGATGATATTCGCCTCAAAATCTATGTCTAGCTGGCTAAATTCTTCAATAATTTTTCCTTTGAAATTGGATTTTATCTGTTCTTTGATTCAGATCCCATCTCTTCTCCATATCCAGCCACCGGGGCTCCAACATTACCGTGTAAAGGTTGGGCATGTCCCTAAGCCCCGGCTCAAGGCTCCAGCAGCAGCACCATCCAGACCATGCACCTGTGATGGGCCATGTTCACTTTCCATAAGGAAATCCTCAAGGTTTATCAAATCAGGATGAAAGTTATTGCCTCAGAAAAGCAGAACAGAACTTTCATTGTCAACTGAGCATTTACTCAAGTTTAATTTAGAACAATAACACAAATCTATGTTTCTTGGAAGAAAAAAGATGGATAACAATTAATTTTATAGTCCACGAGCTGTTGAAATTTGATTGGCATTTGGCTGTCTTACCTTACACTATAATATCGTGGTGGTATTTTTATGGATGCTGCCAAAACAGTTCAAAATAAAACATAGAACTAAGTTAAAATTATCCAAGTACTCTTTTATTGGAAGTTAAAGGTGGAGACCAAAAGTGATTTGTGATTACAGTAGACAGTGTAACGGAATCCAATTACAGGAGACCGTGAGAGAGTAGTTACCAAGAGCTGATGTTTATCCAGCCCTTACACTGCCCTGTGCTGCTCTGAGACAGTTTGACAGTGTCGTCCTTCCAAACCCTCCTGAGACTCACTCAGGGCAGGTGCCTCATAGTCCCATTTTAGGGTTACTGGGAAAAGGAACGGAGCGAATGTAACTTGCCTGTGGTCCATCGGCTGGAGCTGCTAACCTCGTCCCACCTAACTACAGATGTAGTCGAAGAAATCACCTCCCTGTGTGCTCAGCAGGAGATGCCCCTATGCTGGGCATGCAGTCCAGCCCCAGGGTAAGTGCTGCAGTTTGCATATAGCGTGACTGGGACATTACGGGCTCCCTATGTAGGTTGTCTCCAGGCCATGGGGATGTCAACCAATGACGACAACAACCCAGAATAACAAGTGAGACAGGATGTTTGCGTCAGGGCAACAATAGCAGACTCCTTCTGAGAGCCCCCAAGGCTTCCTGAAGAAGAAATATCTATCTAGAGACCCACAGCATAGAGAGGGGTCCGCAAGCCCAGACAAGGAAATGTATCCCGAGGACAGGAAGAAAGTGGTGGATAGAAGGTCAGAAAGGAGAGGCCCTGGCAGTGCTGGTGACAGACTGTGGGTGTGGCTCAAGCAGGAGGCAGCTTCGGAGAGAGCTTTACAAGTTACCCAGGGAGCCTCTCTTAATGCTTGAGATGTTACTGGAAGCAGTAAAGGTATTATTTAAAGAGCCTGCAATGTGCCAGCCTTCATATCAGAACTACAGACACTTCACATGTGTAACTGGATCCAGGTTCCCTTGTTTAATTAGCTCTGAAGTTCTTTGTTTCTTTTTCCTTTGAATAAAAGCCCATTTTTAGCTGCAAGTGCAATAGTACCTTTCCTGCAATTTCAAAGTTCCTTATAAACTACTTGGAGTAAAGGTGTTGACAGTTTCCTGTTCTGCAGATCCGACTGTCTGGCCCCTGACCGAGCGCCCTGCAGAGGCCCACGAGCGCCTTCCCGGGGCGCTCACGGCAGTGGCATCTCACACACGAGGCAAGGTTCCCTCCCAGCAGTGGAGTAAGAGGGCAGAGCCCTCTCTCTGCTTCGTGGCTTTAATGAGCTCCGGCAGCTCTAGCAACTCCGGGTGAGCTCTGCAAAGTACCCACAAAGCCTTCAACACTTGGATAGCTTCACTGGTAATACCAAAGTGCACGGAAACACTGGCTTTGCTTCTGAACATGCACCTTCCGGAACGCCCCGTCCTCCTGTTGGTCAGGCCATGGAGTCCCATCCGTGGACTCCACAGTTAGTAAGCCACTCACTGTGTTTCTATCAGGGTTCTCGATTTCCTTTCTTTCCAGATACAGTGAGAGCCCCTTACATCAGGAAATGGGCTAACATTAAACGGGTCAGTGCACCCCCAAGGCCAAATTAGAGATCAGCCTTTACTCCAGGTCCTGGGGGAGTTGCTCTGATGGGCAGAGGAAACCCCTGATGGCAGGGTCTCCCTGCTCACTGACGCCTGGGTTCTGTGTCAGTGCACCGGCCTCGGGAGGGAAAGGGATCTGGAACAGGAGCACACCCCACATTGGCGTGTGTGCCATTGGCAATGTGCAGTTATGGGAAGGTCAGTGGACATCCCAGCACAAAGCTAGGAGGTGACCGTCCCAGTTCATCGGCTCTCCAGAAGCACTGCTTCCCGGGGGCCCTTACGCTCCCTGCCATCTCATAGGCCATGTCATCCTGGGTCAAACACAGGAATTCAGTGGAGTAAGAGGGCAGAGCCCTTCAGGCTTTTCACAGGTCATCTCCAGAGTATCTCAGGCCTCACTCGAGAGTAAGTGGTTTCAAGATGCAGCAATTTCCAAGTTAGCAGGGTGTGCTGACCAGCAGAGGTGAGACATGTTATGTCAGCAGGTACAGACTGTATCATTACCAGTCTGATCCCCAACCTGTAGCATCCAGCTTCACTGAGGAATCCTTAGGAGAGGGTTCCCATATTTAAGATGATGACAACACATACATGTCGTGGCCAGGAGGCACAGTTCCTTACACCCCGGGCAGGAGCACGGTCTCACTCAGAGTTCAGCTTCTCCAGCCCACAGGGAATGGTGTTTGGCACCTGCTTTCTAAGCCCCTCCCCCTTGGCGGGGGCCTCCCTTCCTGGCCCCAGTAGAGATTAGCAGATGCCTATTATTAGTTACTTATCCTGTGGAATGCTGGCACTTTCTGCCAGGTTAAATTTTACTTTTGTTTACTACCTTACCATAATCAGTATTTAAACTTCCTCTTTTTCTTTCTGTGAAACGACACCCTCTGTCAGGAGTTAAAGGAACTTTGGGCATTGTGAACAGGTGTGGGAGTCCCGTGGTGAGGTCCAGCTTCTTACGGGGAAAGTACACAGCCTTGTGTTTTAGGGCCAGGTGGCCCCTCATTACCTGTGTGTCCTAAACCTCTTGATTCTGCTCCAAAATCATGTTTCAGAAGTAGACTAGCCAAGATGGGCCCCTCCATGCCCTCACCTTCCTCACCTGTGCCCAGGTGAGAGCTTCTGCTCACCACACCCACCCACACACCTGTCCTGCCTGGACTCTGGCTCCTGAGGAGTCAAGTCTTGACCCCAGCTCCCTCCCTCTCCCCTGGGTCTGGCCCGTCCTGATGAGCCTCTTAGTCCACTTCTGAACCACGGCTGGGAAAAAGCTTAACTCACCAGAGTGCAGCGTCCTCATTAACAGAGCACTGCGTGCTGCCAGTGTCCATTTACACCAAACCAACCAGCGTCAGATGACAGGGAGGAAGCCACGGCTGGAAAACAGCCAAGGGGAGCGACAGCCAGGCAGGGTCTCTTCCCCGAGCGAGTGAGGCGTTGAAGGCCACCACAGCTGCATTCTGTATTTCTCTCCTTAGATTCACGTCTGCCGGGCAGCTGCCCAGGTCCACCTGCCTCGAAAGGGAAGCCGTGGGCAGATGCGGGAGAGAAACCTCGGAGGTGCTTACTTGAGTTTCTTCATCTTGCTCATCTGGAGAGTGGAAAAGAAGTCACTTTTGAGGTCAGGGGAGAGCCGCAGCTTTGACCAATGAAGCCAGCAGACATACGGGAACCACTTAAAGTGTCAGATGCACTAGGAGTGCTGGGGACACAGTGACTGCCATGATCTTCTCTGTCTCATGATGCTCGTGACAAGCACAGATACTGATTCACCAAACAAAACTTGATTAAAGGCCTAAAATGGCTGAGGAACTGGAATAAGGAACATGTAGGTAGATGTCAAAGATCGTCTCTTAAGAGGTCAAGTGGGAAGATCCAACATGAAGCCCAAGCTGGGCGCAGCCTCCCGGCCTGCTGCGGCTCTCCAGGAGGCAGATAGAGCAGCTAAGAGCCACAGGCAGCATCACAGTGTTAGAGCCACCACGAAATCTGAGTCTGGTGACAAACACATATCCATTTCACAGGAATTTATTAGCTGTCACCTTCTATGTACCAGGAATAAAAAGACCCCTTCCCAGAAGAAAAAAAAACAACAAAAAACAAAATCAACCAAATGGCAATGATAACAAACAGTTCCTGGCCTTAGTGGGCAACTTAGAGCCCACTGGACAGACATGATGCAAACTCCTACAGGAGGTGCTTGGCGAGCAGGTGGCAGGTGGCAGTGCTGTCCTTTCGTCCAGTGTTTAGTGGGCAGTCACTGGGACAGGAATCTGCCAATCAAAAGGACAAACCAGCTGGGCTCGGTGGGCTGTAATCCCACCACTCTGGGAGGCCCAGGAAGGTGGATTACTTAAGCTCAGGCTTTGAGACCAGCCTGAGCAAGAATGAGACCCTAGCTCTACTAGGAAAAAAAAAAAAAAAACTAGCTGGCACATGCCTATAGTCCCAGCTACTCGGGAGGCCAAGGCAAGAGATCACTCAAGCCCAAGAGTTAGACATTGCTATGAGCTATGATGCCACAACACTCTACCCAGGGTGATAGAGAGAGAGATGAAAGGAAGGAAGGAAGGAAGGAAGGGAGGGAGGGAGGGAGGGAGGGAGGGAGGGAGGGAGGGAGGAAGGAAGGAAGGGAGGGAGGGAGAGAGAGAGAGAGAGAGAGAGAGAAAGAAGGAAGGAAGGAAGGAAGGAAGGAAGGAAGAGAGAGAGAGAGAGAAAGAAGGAAGGAAGGAAGGAAGGAAGGAAGGAAGGAAGGAAGGAAGGAAGGAAGGAAGGAAGGAAGGAAGGAAGGAAGGGAGAGAGAGAGAAAGAGAGAAAGAAGGAAGGAAGGAAGGAAGAGAGAGAGAGAGAAAGAGAGAAAGAAGGAAGGACGGAAGGAAGGAAGGAAGGAAAGAAAGAGAGAAAGAAAAGACAAGACAAACCATAAAGATTTCATATACAAAGGATAATAATAAGGAAAATTAGATTAAGCCACATTTAAACACACATGAGTTCAGTGCATCACAGTAATCAGTAGAGAATGCATTCCCTTTAGTCTGAGCTATTTACCCTTGGCTATTATTTAAAATGTGGCTTCCTGGTGAGATTGTCGAGGACCATAAGGGATTTGTAGGAACTCTAATTCCAGAGAAACAGAGTCTGTTTCTCGTATCACCCACTGCACACCCTCCTCTCCCTCCTAAAACCAGCCAAGTGCTGTGCATGAAAGCAGAATCAAGAACACAGGCTGTGAATTCAAACCTTGGCTCATTGAAAAGTACCTACTGAAGGTCACGGAGCCATTTGAAAAACTTAGGAAAGCAGAAGGTCCAGTCTCATCAGATGAAGATATTTAAAGCTGCCAGGGCTTCTCTGATGCTACATGCCCAACATGGAGGCTGCTAAGGCTCTCTTACATAGAAGCACCAAACTCATTGACTATGAGAACACGAACAAAGCCCTGGAGAAGGCGCGGTTATAAAGCAGAGCTGGAGGTGGTGCCTGTGGCTCAGTGGGCAGAGCACCGGCCCCATATACCAAGGGTGACGGGTTCAAACCCGGCCTCAGACAAACTGCAACAAAAAAACAGTCAGGCGTTGTGGGGGGCACCTGTAGTCCCAGCTACTTGGGAGGCCGAGGCAAGAGAATCGCCTAAGCCCAGGAGTTGGAGATTGCTGTGAGCTGTGTGACGCTATGGCACTCTACCGAGAGAGACAAAGTGAAACTGTCTCTACAAAAAAAAAAAAAGCAGAGCCAGCAAGGAGGCTGAGGCCCACCAGCAAGAATGCTGCCAGGGACCGGGACGACTTTCTGAATCTGCAAAAGGTCAAGCACAGGCACACTCTGCTTTTCTTTGGGAATAATTTCAGTCTTACAGAGGAAAAGTTGCACAAGTGGTGCAAAAGACACGCATGTCCTGCACCCAGAATCACCCCAGGTCAGCACTGCACCCCGTCTGCTGTGTCACCATCACAGTTCATAGTGTTTGTGAGCATGCCTGGTTTTTATTTTAATTGAATTTTTCAGATTAAGTTGTATAATCATGGCCCTTTTATCCCTAAATGCATTATTGTGTATTTCCTAAAAAAAAATAAAAAAGTCAAACCTTGGCTCCCTCTGTAACTTAACCCAGCCTAAAGCATCACGGGAAACTGACCCCTGATGAGGAAAGGAAGAAATGCTGCTTCATAGCTGTGATACGTACACAGACGTGGAAAAACCACGGCCTCACACCATGACTCCCATATCCACCCCCCAGAGAGCGCAGCCTGGACCTTGGTGGAGACCCCGCAGGCAGGCCACAAAGTCCGCCTGTGATCCGCCCGCCTCCTCCCCCACGGCAGCCACGGGGACAGCTCCGCCACCCACCAGCTCTGTGATCTTCAAGAGGCCACCTGACCTAGGTTTCTGTTTCCTATCTGTACAGTGGGACTAATGCTGGGATCTTCATCACAGGATCGGGAAGACAAAATGAGATAATCCCTGTCAAATCCCAACACACAGAACAAAAATGGTAGCTGGAGCTCCCTCCTCAGGTGTGGGCTGTGCGTTTCAGGCGGCCTCAACACAGTCCTGGGGGACAGACGCTATTTTACACCAGAGTTTCCTGCATCCTCCCTCTGTCTACCGTGGAGGTGACCAACAAGCCTTCACTGTGTTGAATCGATGCTGCATTTTCATCAGTCTCTACAGATTGTTGTTTAAATAATATATCAATTTTCCAAGAGACTTTAACACTCTTTTTCTTAAAGTAGCTTAATCAAGTGCCATAATAATTTTTCTAATTATTCTTAATGACACAGTATCACAAGGATTGGTCCACATCATCTCTGTTGCTTAATGTTGAGTGAAAACACTTTAGTTTAGTAAAGAGCTGGGATGATAAAGACAGCCTGCTGTGACATGGTCACGCTGTCTCACGACAGTCCAGAATATGCACCTGTTGACCTCTCAAACTTGGACGAGAATAGAGGAATCGCTGAAATCAAGATGGTAAGAAAATGTGAATCGGGAAGAGTAAAGAGAAAGGAGAAAGATGACTGCTGCTTATGGAAATGTCTAAAAAATAAATTAAAACTTGTCATCAACAGTTCCTCCTCCCTGGGGATGGACAAGTGTGGAACAAAGATCTCTAGAAACATCCGCCCGGTGACATGGTAAGCATGTTCAGAACAGGCTGCTTTAAATTCTAGCAGGGAGAGGCCACAGTAATTTAAACTTTACGTTCCTGTTGTAAGTGGGCATTTCATTTTCTGTGTAAGGTCATATGATTTTCCGAGATTTACAGTTGTATCAAAAGACAACAGTTAAAATTTATTAGTAAGATGGCCGGGGTGAGGTTTAAAATGTTAAGAATGTGGACGGTGTTAAAGTGTCAGCCTTCTGCCTTTGAACAGAGTCATTTCTCTTGCAACATAAGCTTTCATCGCACAAATTGGATATAATTGATCTCATAATTAGAGAATACAATTTGAATTATTACAGACCCTTATTGATTATAAGGAACCTCTATCTAGTGCTCAGCTGAGGAAAAGAAGGTGCAGCCTGACCAGCCTGACCAGAGCTTTGTGGGACTGGCTCGTGCTTTGTTTGAGCAGGACAGAAGCTGAGAAAGCGCTGGGTCAGTGAGAGTTAGGAAAACCCTTAGGTCTGGAGGTAGGAGGTAAATCAGGAACCAGGGGAAAGCTGTGAATAACTAACTCTGTTAGGAAGAGTTGGGAAAAAGAAGTGCATTCACTTTGTACAATGATTTTACTTAAAATCTATTTTAAATATTCAGGATAATTGTTTCACAGTTTAACACCTACAGCTATGGGGTAGGGGGACCAAAAAACCTTTTTTTATTGAAACTCCTGCAAAATCAATCAGTTTGTTATCTGAGATTCAAAATTCCATTGTGGCAAAACCCCCTTTCCAACAGAAATAAATCTTAGGTAGGCATTTTACAGGGCTTTCCAAGGAAGGCAACTTACCAGCTACGAAAGGAAAAACTGTAAGATAACAGCTTTTAATACTTTTTACCGAGTGTGAACGGAGTGAACATTTCCCACATTAATACAGGGTTGTAGTATTTCAGAGCGCTGGGACATCGTGTCTATTTCCTTGACTTGGCCTGTGTCAAGCAAACACTTCAAGAATTTCATCCCTCCCTCTTTCCAAAAACTAGCCATTTGTCTCATACAACCAAAAGATAGGCCCCACCTGCATTTAAATTGAGGACATAAGCGTCAGTGGGAATGTAACCGGGGAATACCTCCTTGTGTGCCCAGCAAGTACCAACATCCACGACAGCTCTAAGAAGTGACCCCAGTACCCCACGTGTGCTCAGAGGGAACCGGTAAGTGTGGGAGGCCCTGTCAGAGCTGGGAGGGATTGAGGGGAGCAGCTCATCCTCCCGGCCTCGCCCACCGAGCGATGCCGTGACCTGCTGCCCCATTTGTCGTTTTGGAAGTGTTCTTACCACCTGTGTTCTCACCACCAATGGTTTGTCTGTACTGCAACTTCTGCTCGTCCCTTGCTCCCCACAAACTCCACTGGCTCCCCACTTCCCCTTCTGCGGACTTCCAGGACTCCCCTCAACACAGGAGCACCCCCACTGTACTGCCTGGCATGGTGAGGAATTCAAAAGCTTAGCCTATTTTTTTATGTCTAGGAAAGTAATGGATTCCAGAGAGATTTCAGCCTGGAAGAAATCAGATGCCTCTTTGGTTGCCCAATGACCATTAAAGACTCCAGGGTGTAAGTTGATACAGAATATTGTATCTGATAACTTTGAATCAAAATTAGGAAACAAAACCATTTGGGTAAATAGAATAATTTAGCACAACAATTTAGGGACCCTCAGTAACTTTAGTCTCTGTTGCCCAAATTTGTTTACTTTCTGTAACTGCAAAAGGTCCATGTAAACGATTTGAAATACAATGGTTATTTTGGGCTTGGCGCCTGTAGCTCGACAATTAGGGCGCCAGCCACATACACCAGAGCTGGTGGGTTCGAACCCAGCCCAGGCCTGCCAAACAACAATGACAACTAACAAAAAAAACAATGGTTATTTTGGTATTTTGGAACTCACTGTGTATTTGGTCAGATTTCTTTCAGGGAAATGTGTTGGCCATCATTTCTTCAAAGTACCTGTAATATGTAACAATTAAAATGAATCATTAAGAGATCAGGCTTAAAATAGCAGGGATCTGGGCCTATTGCTCTGCCTTTGAAAACATGACTGGGTTATCGCATAATAATAACTGTTCATAACGACTGAACAGTCCCCATCCCACTTCTGGCATCTCCAGGCTGTTTGATTTGGGGAAAACCATTTCACATTTTTGAACTTCACTTTTACCAATTATGAAACCGAAAAAATCACCCCGCCTCCCCGGATGGCAGCGGGGATGGGAGGAGATGAGGATGTCTGACTGTGGCCTGGAGCGGCGCTCAGCTTCCCGGAGGCAGGGGGCAGCCATGGCTGCGGCGTGTGAACCGGCACCACCTGGTGACGCAGCTCTCGCGCAGGCCCACGTGGGGCCTCCCAGGAATTGTTCCCGGTGCTTCACCGGCCCCCCACCCTTTCTAGGCCCTGCCTCGCACAGCTCTATATCAATTGCTCAGACATCTAGACAGAGCTCAGTCTTTCAACTCAAACCCAAGAACTGAGCACACATTTTACAGAACCATCCCCCTGGGGTCCGGGTTGGTGCTAGAACCATCTGCACATACACACCCGGCCTTTCCATGGTGTTCCTTGGAGAAGGAATGGACAAAGGAGAGGTGTTGTGGTCATTATTCCTGGAGAGGACCCTGGGCACAGACAAGTGGGGTGACCATGGGAAACCCAGGCAGAGTGACTTTATCCCACACGTCAACTTATCAGATTACTACAGGGGAAAAGGAGCACAAACAAAAGGGCAGTGGGAGATAATTTAACCCGTTCCTCTTACCGTGCTGTGCCTATACAAAGACGTGGTATTATGAGCTACGTCAATCGGCTAAGGTGTTTCTGAAACTGCTGACATAAAGCTGGAGTTCATGAAGGCCAAGGACGCACTTCCTCCCTCCTGCTGTGCCAACCCAGGCAGGGTCACACGCAGAATAATAAACTTACCAGTGAGGAGGAGGGCACGGATTTAACATACTATTTCACAGACAGACAGGTGGAGAGCTGGAAAGGGCCCCGCCAGCCGCGAGCCCAGCGCATCCTCTGTTCCCTCGACCCCCACTCTGTGGGCCCTCCCAGAGTAAGAATTACTACCACGGCTAATACGTACTGAACACTAGTGGACGCCAGGCCCTGTTGGATCAGTTTTTATGGATGAAATCGCTTGTTCCTCCCCAAGCACTTATGAGGTGCCCACCCTGGTCCCCGTTTTAGAGATGAGTAAACTGAGGCAAAAGGAAGCAAGTGGCTACAGCCCCTCAGCTCCACCCGGCCCACTGGGCCCCAGGCCTGTCTGGGGTCTGCTGTAGCCACCCATCAAGGCTCAACTCCCCCTACCCCATGAGGGACACCGTCCATCTGTTCTGGGCGGTTCCTTCAAACCCCAGTGGAGATCCTCCCAGGAATCGGAGCCTGCCCCATGTCCAAGGACTGAGGTACACGGACCTCTTCTCCAAGCCACGCCTTCCCCAGTTCAGCTGGTCCAGGCCCCTTGGCTGGTGCTTGTAAAGATGTTCTCCTTATACCCACCTCCAAACTCACTGCTGAGCTGACGGAGCCTGCGCCTGCTCTGAGTAACCCTGTTTGCAGCTTGGTGTCCCCGAGGGAAGGGCCGTGAGCAGAAGGTCATCTGGGAAACGTTCCGGGAGCTTCCGCAGAAAGGGCAAAGGTACTAAAGCCAAGGAAGAAACTGAAGTGAAAACAGATGGAAAATATAAAAGGTCCTCAGAGGATGTGTTAATGGCGCTGAGGAAGAAAGGGCTGTGAGTGGGGAGCCTTCACCTGTGCACTGGCCGGCCAAGGGGTCAGCCCCACACGTGCTGGGATCTGCCCCTCGTCCCAGACACAAGAGCATCAGTGCTCAGCTGTCAGTGCCCCTTGGCTCGGAAAGTAGCCTGGGGGGTGGACGAAGTGGGGACTTAAGGCAAACAGATCTCAGCTTTGAATCCCTCCAATAGCACCTCACAGCTGTGTGGGCCCTGGCCAGGCCCTTCTCTCCTGAGCTCCAGGCCATTCATGGGACACAGGGCTGGTGTGATGCCTCCCGGACCTCCCCTGGGGGCTGCACACCCAGCAAAATGAGACCAGCTGGCCTTGTCCTGTGTGCAGGACCCACCCACACACATGTCAGAACAGTGCCCAGTGACAGGGCTCGGCAATGGCAGCTGCTACCCTATAGGAATGACGGGTCGTAGCAGAGTCCACACTGCTCTTACATGGATGTGGTTTAGTTTCCTGTATCTGTTGTGATACGGGACCTGACAGTAAAGTTCGTGAACTTGCCACTGCACACGTACATCGGTGGCACTGTACAAACTCCTTGGTAAGGGCTCATAACCCCGGTGCACCTGTGTCTCCCAGCTATGCTCCTGTCAACGTGTGGCTGTGTCTTACTACTCGAGTGGTCATTATTGTTGCTGAGTGTTTTTGTGTGCTGTCCCGGGAATGTCCAAGCTTAAATTAGAGCAATGAACAAACATGAAATTTCTTGTTAAACTTGGCAAGAGTGGAAGTGAAGTCAGGGACAGCCTAGTCCAAGTGTACGGGGATAATGCCATGAAGAAAATGGCAGTGTACAGATGGATTAAACGTTTTTCTGTGGGAAGCATCACTGATGAAGAGAGGTCAGAATGGCCAGGAATGAACAGAAATGATAAAAACTTTGCAAAAATTCATCCAATTTTTTGTCAAAGTCATCCGCTGACCATTGGGAGCACAGCAGACCAGAGAAGCAGTCAGGAAGGTCTTAACTGAATATCTCTGCATGAGAAAGACATGTGCAAAAGTGGTCCCAGAGGAGCAGGCGGGTGACGGCTGGGGCAGCACTGAGGGCATCGGGAAGCAGCTTCAGGGTGAAGGAAACAGAGCCTACGCTAGTGACAGAGCTTCACGGGACTGAGTGCGTGCAGGCACAAAGGTACATAAAACTGAGAAATCTCACCGAGGCCTGTGACTGACCCCACAGCGGTCTCCGGGCCAGGAGGTTGTGCTGCAGTTTGCAGGAGGGGACTCTGGGGAGCTGCATCGGAACACAGGACCTCATCTCATTGTTTCTTACACCTGCTGTCATGCCTACTGTGACCATGAAGATAGTTTAATTTGTTTTTAAAAAGTATGGCAAGAAGGAATAGGTGAAGAGAAAATAAGGAAAACAGCCGTGGGACTAAAAAAACAGAGAAAGTCCAGGAGACAGAACAGAAGAAATACTGTTAGGTCTTAACTGATTAAGACCTGAGAATTGACACGGGGGAGAATGGAGGGTGACGCCTGCGTTTCATCGTCCTGTGGATGGGTGGGGGGGGGGTGCTGGCACTGTGACATGCGGACTGAAATGAAACCGGGCCACAGAGATAGAAAGGTGGACCCCACTTTGATGCAATAATTGATAAAATTTATTACACCTGCAGGGGGGCTGAGACTGTCTTAGAGGCATGCAGCCCTGAATAGCAGGTGAAAAGCCTTTTTATACTGTCATTCTGCATAATCATGTGTAGTCAGCAAGCTAGCACAACACCGGAGCCAATCATAGCAGTTAAAGCAGGGTCGCAGGGTGAGGGTGCATCTTGATTCATAAATCACGAGATACATCACAAGCACATTACTTCATCATCATAAGATGGGGCATGTCATAAGGGGTTACACAATTCAGGGTGGAGATACATGCTAACTAAAGGTACATTAACTCACAAATCATCAAATGAGGGGTGCAAACAAGTATTGGGTAAGTTTCCAAGAGCAACTTGGGCCCCTTTCACCCAGGGAATCCACCCCTCCCTTCCTTCCTTTTCTTATCTTCAAGCTCCTTCCCAGAAATTAACTTCTCCTCCCTTATGGGGGCTGAAGCTAAAAGGCTTAGGAAAAATTCCTTTTTCAAGTGTTAGAGGTTTGTTGCATTCCTTACTAGTCTTGAAAGGTTAGGGGCTGGGGGCTCGGTTATTTCAGGACATGGCGCTGGCTTGTTGGAGGTAACCCTGCAAGTCCTGTATCCCACACCCCCTTTCACTGAGGGGCCCAATGGGTGACACAAAGCTAATAGACCCCCCAACAGAAAGAGAGGGCATAGCACTTACTCAACCTTTACCCTCACCTGCTGCCTCCCAGATCAATCTAGTTCTTCACTCCCCCACACCAAGTCTTCAGCCCATGCACACCCACTCTGTCCAGTTGTGGCCACACCCTCTGCACACACTGAGGATGGCCCATCATGTGGATAGCTTCCGAGGTCTCCTGGCTATGCTGATCTTCATATCCAGCCCCTCCCAGCCCACAACCTCAGCAGCAACCAGACTGGTCTTTCTAGACCATAAGTACAATCTTGTTATGCCCACTGGCTTTAGAAAAAAGCTGGAAGTCCTCAGGTCAGCCTATGAGGAATTTGCTAATGATAGCCGTGTATTTTTATATTGGAGCCCTGTCATTAATTCCCTGGCCTTGAGCACCCTAACTTCTTTTCAGGGGACTTCTCTGTACTATGTGCAGTCAGGGCTGGACACTAATCCAGGGGCATGCTCTCCTGCAGCCAGATCCCCGCTCCTACCCCACATCAAAGGACAGGCCCAGGCACGTGGCCAGGAAAGCTCTGCCCTCTGGACTCCAGCTCCTACAGAGCGTGAGCCCAAGGATGGCGAGCATGCACCACCACTTCCAGCTCTGCGCCAGAGCTGCAGGGCCATCCAGCACGACCCCTGCGCTTCCTTACACACCTCCCATAAAGGCTTTTCAGAGAGGCAGTGGTAAGCAGCTGCTGGTGCTAGAAAGATGCTGGCAAGGGATCCTAACCAGAATCTCAGCCCACAACCCAGCCACGCGGATCCCCACAAACTGCCCATGACCCAGCCCCTCAGATCCCGGCAACCTGCCCATGACCTAGCCCCATGGATCCCCGAAACCTTGTTTCTTGCTCATTCCCAGCACCACAGCCCTGAAGCCCATCGTGCCTCTTTGTGGGCAGCTCCCATCAGTTCTCACAGCCCCTGCTTGGCAGCTCAGCTGCCACCCTGTCTGGGTGGCCATCCCTGAACCTCAGTCACATGCCCCAATCTAACAGGGCCTGTCTACTCCTCGTCCCTGAATCCTCCCTCCTCACCACCACCACGGCCACAAGAGCCTGTACTATACTTCCTCTCTGCCTTGTCAGAATCTATAGCAGTGGTTCTCAACCTTCCTAATGCCGCAGTGTATTTTCATTGTTATAAAGGGGTCATGACCCACAGGTTGAGAACCGCTGATCTAGAGCAAACAAGTAACCCCATGAAGTTGGGGCTGTCCCAGTGTGGGTGCACAGTGACACCTGCTACGTCAGTGAGCCACGCAAGGGAATTATCACACCAGGTGAAAATGTGCTAGAGACAACCTCTATTTTTAATTCTGTGTTTCCAAAGAGTGCTCAGGGCTGAGGCCATCAGAATCTGAAGCTTAATAACACTATCACTGCAAAAAAATTTTCTAAGAGCCATATAAAGAAAGAGAGAGGGAGTGGGGAGTAACAAGAAAAAGGGAACAGCAGAAGGAAAGGGTGAACGGGAGAAATAGTGAAGGCCGTTCAGAGCAGCGGCACACTGAGGAGGTCGAGAGAAAGGGCTGTGCGAGGAGATGGGTGGCCAGGGAGGGGCAGCCAGAGCGGAGCATGAGGGGGCTGGACATAGCTGAGCACACTGTCCAGACTCAGTTATAGAAAATTACTGTTTGGGGCAGTGGGGCCAGGAGGGGCAGGTAGGTGAGAAGTGACACTTGGCTGAGAAGTAAAGGAGAGAAAAAGGGCAAAGGACTCGTTGCTGACCAAGGGTGTCCTGGGACGGGAAAGGACTCAGAGCTGACCAAGGGTGTCCTAGGATGGGAAAGGACTCAGAGCTGACCAAGGGTGTCCTAGGACGGGAAAGGACTTGGAGCTGACCAAGGGTGTCCTGGGACAGGAAAGGACTTGGAGCTGACGAAGGGTGTCCTGGGACGGGAAAGGACTCAGAGCTGACCAAGGGTGTCCTGGGATAGGAAAGGACTCGGAGCTGACCAAGGGTGTCCTGGGACGGGAAAGGACTCAGAGCTGACCAAGGGTGTCCTGGGACGGGAAAGGACTTGGAGTTGACCAATGGTGTCCTAGGACGGGAAAGGACTTGGAGCTGACGAAGGGTGTCCTGGGACGGGAAAGGACTCAGAGCTGACCAAGGGTGTCCTAGGACGGGAAAGGACTTGGAGCTGACGAAGGGTGTCCTGGGACGGGAAAGGACTCAGAGCTGACCAAGGGTGTCCTAGGACGGGAAAGGACTCAGAGCTGACCAAGGGTATCCTGGGACGGGAAAGGACTCGGAGCTGACCAAGGGTGTCCTGGGACGGGAAAGGAATCGGAGCTGACCAAGGGTGTCCTGGGATAGGAAAGGACTTGGAGCTGACGAAGGGTGTCCTGGGACAGGAAAGGACTCAGAGCTGACGAAGGGTGTCCTGGGACGGGAAAGGACTCAGAGCTGACCAAGGGTGTCCTGGGACGGGAAAGGACTCGGAGCTGACCAAGGGTGTCCTGGGACGGGAAAGGACTCGGAGCTGACCAAGGGTGTCCTGGGACGGGAAAGGACTTGGAGTTGACCAATGGTGTCCTGGGATAGGAAAGGACTTGGAGCTGACCAAGGGTGTCCTAGGACAGGAAAGGACTCGGAGCTGACGAAGGGTGTCCTGGGACGGGAAAGGACTCAGAGCTGACCAAGGGTGTCCTAGGATGGGAAAGGACTCAGAGCTGACCAAGGCTGTATTGGGATGGGAAAGGACTCAGAGCTGACCAAGGCTGTCTTGGGACAGGAAAGGACTTGGAGCTGACCAAGGGTCTCCTGGGACAGGATAGGGCCAAACCGATGGACAGACACATAGGCTGAGCTGGAGGAGCCTCGAGGGAAGACTTGGAAATGTGGGGCAAGTGCTGCAAGGGGGGCACTGTGAGGGCAGGCTGTGGAGAAGGGACCCAGCAGACGAGAGGGGCTGCTTCAGGAAAACGGGACGTGGGAGTGGACTTGGACTCCAAGGCTGGAGGGATGCGAGGCTATATGGACAGCACACACTTCCAAGCATGACAATAGCCTCCGTGTAAACAGTTATTTCTTGAGAGAGCTGGTCTAGGGAAGGTAGCAATCTTCAATAGAGTACAGGATTTTAAAGTTATAGGGTAAGTAATAAAATGATTGTTATCTAGGGGGATAAAAGACGAAGTCACCAGGTGTCACCAGCAGTTAGGCTGAAAGGCTGGACCACATCACAGGCTTCAGAGGCCCAGGCACACCACAGAGCCGGGCACAGGGCTGGCGCATGGACAGGCCTCCTCCTTCCTCACCCCTTCTGTGTTCCTTCGTATCTCTGGACTCCTCGGTGTCAGCCAGAGTCTAGCCAGACCCCATTTTGCTGTGTTTTTGATTCTACAAAATCACCATTTCCCACAATGTTTCTAGTCTACTAACAAAGCTTATTCATTGTCCTAGCAGCAGAAAAGAGTCCAAAATTCATGTTCTCCATAATTCAGACCCAAGTCAGCGCCACGGCAGGCTCGGGTAGCTTGGCCGGCTTGCTGGCCACGAGCCCTCGCGCTGTAATCCATCACCATTATGAGCTGCATTCATAACATTTCTGTCTTTGGCATAAAAGTCTGAAATGCAAAGGGGTGGTTGGGACAGAGAGAGATGAACCAATGAGATACTGAGACTCAAATGCGTGCTTTGTTAGAAGTGAAATGGAAATACGATTCCAGGGGAAAAAGGACTTTGTGACAACGTGGTCACACACTCCTTTCAAAACATGAAAAATAAATTCACCCTCAAGAAAAAGAAGAAAAATGAATCTGACAGACTCATTCTCTCCTATCTTGAGGTTTCTCCTCTGAGCCTGTGCGTCAAGGATCAGTGCGAACAAGCAAGGCCGCCCGTGAGGAGAGATAGCCCACACTCGCTTTGTTCCCGTGCGCGTCCTCCCCGCGCCAGGAGGGGCTTCTAACTCAAATGTGATTAAGTGGCTTGTCCCAGAAATAAAAAAAAGTCAGCTTCCAGCCCAAACGCAGAGATGATGCACTCGGAGAGTATCGCTGTCATTCTCAACATCCACTGCCAATTTGAATTTTCATACCTTAGAGTGTATTTCTAACCTAGAAGGGGGAAATGCCCCACAGTCACTCATTAATTTTAAGTTATTTCTCATAGTTTTTAGATGTGTGACAGAATGACCCATTCTGAACAGCAGCAGAGCTGGAGATCGTGGACAGTGTGCAGGTGGACAGTGTGGCCACCTGAGCACGTAGAGGAGTCGCCCTCGGACCAGGCAGTGAAGGGGCCAGCTCGGGGCCCACAGCTACACTCTTCCCAGCTGGGGCAGTTTGCTCCATGGCTCACTGCCCCTCGGCTGCCACGCACATTCACACCCACAGCAGCCTACACACCTGTTATGACTTTGATCAGGAATGTTTTTCACGTACCTAAGTGTAGGTAGAGATAAGCTTCAGCTGGCACACAGAGGATACTCAATAAATGTCTTCCTGAAATTAGTGCAAAAGAGAAGCCCCTTTGATCTTACAGGGAATGGTGCTCGGACATAAAACAGACCTCCATTGTGAGGGTATATAACACGCCTCCAGGTGAGGGGCTCTTCTACAAATGGAATTTTTACCCTGGAAGTGAGAACAATGTAACCTAAAAACTGTACCCTCATATTAATTTGAATAAAGTTTAAAAAAAAAATAGAGTCTTGACAACATCACCAAGGATCATAATACACTTCGTCAATTTGTTACAGAACAATCGTGACCATTTCTGAACCAAAGTTTGGAGCACTAAGCGTAGCAACAGACTCTTTCTGATTTATGAACTGATGTATATAAATAGTCATCATTTCATTATACTTTTAGTGAACCGCTTTACTGGAAAACTTTTAAATTACTTTGAGTCAGAATTGTCTTAGAAAGTACAAAATATCTACAAGGCAAGATCTAAAGAGCCAATCACAGATCAGAGTTAAACAACTTGAACTTCACAAAGCTCATTTTGAGTCATCCTCATCTCCAAAGGGATGTGAAGGGAGGGATGCACGGCACTCGAATTCACCATGTAGTGTATAGCTCTCCACCCATGCACCTGTTTAAAGAGATCACGGATGTATGGTCACTATGACAAGCCTCCTATAATTTGTCCTTAATATCATCTTTCTCGCATGGAGAGAAATAAGTTCTACTCACAATATAGTAGCATCACCTAATCTCTTCGGAGCATCTATCCTGCAGTCTGCCCGACCCGACAGAGCCCGTGAGGTGCTTCTGATGGCTCTCCGCCACCTCACCTGCTAAGACCCAGCCTCACGTTCCTTGTTACTCTGGAGACGGAACAGCATAAAAGCCGGAGAACACCTTAGCACGCGTAGATAGTCCCAAGTCCAGACAACAGCAAGATGATGCACAAAGTTCCAAGAAGCCTAAAGAATTAAGAAAATCACAAGGTTCTCATTTCCTTCGAAGCACACAAATCAGCGAATTATTACTGAGTTAAACACATGGCCCAGAAAGGGTGTGGATCAGAAAAGAACCCCGGACATGCCCAAGTTAGGGAAAGAGCATGACCGATGGCGGGAGAACTTCAAGCTCATCTTCCAAAGGAAACTCAGGGAACCTGCTTAGGAGAATGTGGCTCCAGCCAGCTGTGCTGCTGACCTGCTATCAGCTAGCTGCAAACTCAGATAACCTCACAGGGCCCCTCCTGACTAGGATGACAAGCTCAGAAGCAAAACGAAAGTACTTCCAGCTCCGCTATCCTGTGACTCACTACATTTTGAATTTAATGCACAATGCAAAAACATTTTATGAACAGATTGTGGGAAAGATGTGATGGTGAGTGGTGGAATCGAGGCTCCCCCAGTAATCTGCTCGACAAATGGCCAGTGTGGATCAGACACGGCCCCCAGACCAGGGCACATAGCTGTGCAAGAGCCGCTGGGTCATCCTCCTGTGTGTAGCCAAGAGACCCGGGCACTTTTGCAGCAACCTAACCTGACCTGACAGAGTGAGCAGTGACATGTGTGTCCAGTCCCCACCAGACACATGGGACCCTGGACAGGGGGCTCCGTGGCAGGAGCCGTGTCTTTAGGCACTTTCCCTCGGCTCCAAGTGCCCTCTGCCTCCCTCTTCTGGTCCTGCCACCCCTCCTTTAATTTAACTAGAGAAAATGACATGCTAATTTCAGCTCAGCTTCTCCAGGTCATCCTCAGGTCAGCAGATTAGAGACATCCAGAGAAGAAGGGAGACAGTGCTCCCACTGCAGGGCAGGGTGGCCCGGCCATCAGTCATGGACGGCAGCCTGGCAGCAATGACAGTCATCTGTCCGAAAGCAGGAGGTGACGCCTCATTAGCACCCTGCCCACCTGCCCTGAGCTACACCTCCTAATAGTATCGATCATTCACCTCCAAGGTGTTGCTTTTTTCTGCAGGATGAAATAAGAGACCTTCCATTTCCTCCCTCCCCCCTCAGAGAGTTCACAGGGCTCAGTCTCCTGGAAAAGGGGAGCAAGAGAGGCTGAGGGGACGGGAGGAAGAGAGCCCTGCAAGGGGGTGACATGGACGAGGACACGCCTCCATCACCGGCTGCCAGAGGGGAGTGCGAGCCCTGGGCTGGGGAGATCCGTCTGCGCAGATGTCCTCCACGGACGGCTGTTCTGGACAGACAAATTCCAACATCAAAAATTAGCGTCTCACTTTGTTTCTTGTAAAAACAGACCATTTGAAAATAAATTTACCAAAAACTTGTTCTCATATAAGCTTTGGAGTCTGCCACCGCTCATCTCTATAAAACACGGGCACTTTTCACTTCTCTGGGTCGGCCTCCAGCACTCGGTGTGGACTCATCTGCCCAACCAGAATATGGAATTATGTTTAATTATTTCCCCAAAGGGGCACCGTCAAGAATTTTTGGGGGATGCACTCTTCCTAGCCTGGGCAATCCAGATGTGTGCATTTATTTCTGTGATGGGTCATAAATAGGCCTCTTCACAAAGTTATAATGGTAGGCTCAGAGTTTAAACCTGGGCCACCATCCAGAGCTGGTCATAAATTACAAAAACGTGCTACACTTCCACCATAGGGGAATAAAAATATGTGTATGTGCGTGCGTGTGTGTGCATGCTCACATGTGCCCCCATACACACACACACAATCAGCCCTTTTCAATTCCTCAAAAAGGAAAATAACATATCTTTTCTTTTTAGGTTGGAAAAGTAATCAAAGACCATTAAAGCTTAAAGAGAACTTATGAACAATAAAACTGAGGGCAGAGTGATGAGGTGACCTTTCCAAGGTTGAACAAGCCAGAGATGGCAGAGCTTGAGTCCCCAGGGGTCCACACTCCCCAGCCCCTGCTCGTGAAGGAGCTGAAGACTCGTGGAACTGGGGTCTTCAGCGAGGAGGAACACAAAGCAGGCCGACAGCAAACATTCACAAGAAGGGGATGAGCCCACGCTTCTCCCCTGCAACACGCAACCCCCATAGAGACAGGCTCCCACATCTGAGACCACAGGAAAAGTTCCACGGGGAGTCACCAGTGTGCCACGGAGCAACACCTCCTCTGTCTTACCCCCCGAGAACCTGGAGTGAGCACACATGTGGCCCATGATGTGGCCACTTGGGAACTTACAGACCCCTGCGTCCATGCGGGGTAAGGCCACAGCTCACAGTAATGTCACAGGAGCTGTTTCTTCTACAGCGTAACCCAGGTGTACCTCCCTTATCTACAACTACAAAATCCATAAAGATTTGAACACTGGAAATATTTTCATAGCCCTTTTTGCAGCCAAATCTGACCTAACCCTAGTTGATGTGAAATTATTTATTTGTGGTTTTGGTTGATCCCACTTAGAGGAACAATCTCTGCGTTTGGTGGCAACTGTGCAGTGCGTCCTCAGTGTGGCCGGATCGCGGCCTCTGACTCAGCTGCGGTGGGGGAGTCGTTACTCGGCGAGATGGAAGCCTTCAGCACCTGCGGAAAATCAGAAGGACTCGGACTCCCAACACCCAGGTGGCCGCGCTGGTTTCAGAGCGGGCGTCAGGAAACCACTCTCCTCGTCACCTCAGATGAGAAGGGCAGCTCCAAATTTCTGCCAGACACCAGCTGACACCCTGTCCTTCCTGCAGATGACAAAACAACAACAACACCACACTTGGTCTGTTTTGCAGTTTCTGAAGACCCCCATGTCCCAAGAGATGTGGCCACTTGGGAACTTGCTGCTCTGTGGGATGAACTTGCTGAACTTGCCGCCCCCTCAGCCTCCCTCAGCCTTTCCTTTCTAAGTAACAAGTGCAGGTCTGGTTCCCACAGCTCTGCCAGGAACACTATGTTAGCAGGTCGGGCAGGACAGAAAGCGTCTCTGCAGATAAGCAAATTCCTCATGATGCCACCATCCGTTACTTCTGTGCAAAGTGTAAGCTCATTGTGAGGATGAGCCTCGGGGGTCTGGTGGGAATAGTGTCCCCAGAGGGAAAGTGGGGCATGGGAGGGTGTCAGCTTCACCAAATCTCCGTGCTTCCTTCCCCGACTAGCAAAAGTCACTGTCGCAGTTGCTTTAAGGGAGACGAATAAAATATAGACCTTACCCAATTCTAATTCCCGAGAACTCAATCCACACCACACAGGATTAAAATATTGATTTTCCAGCAGGCTCCTGGAAGATAAGAGGTGAATTTTGATGCAAAAGTCTTATGTGTAAAAGAAAACCAAATTTCAGCTCTGCGGACTCTCGTCCTAGTCCCCACCACAGGACTCTTCCTGCCACTCACCTCATCCCTTCTCTGCTTCACAGAAATCATTCTCAAAATTTCCTATTTGAAATCAAATGCCTGGATGTCTGAGTAAGATTTTTCCCAATCACAGGGGGAGTGATCCTTCCTAAAACACAATCCAGGCTCATTACCAGCTCTTTACAGCTTCTTTGGTTATTAAAGAACACACAGTGCACATCTTATTCTTCTAAATGAGTGCTGCGCTCTGCCCTCCCTTCCTCTCCCCTCCTCCCTCCTCCTCTCTCTGCCTCTGTCTCCTTTCCTCTCTTTTTCTCTCCCCCTTCCCCTTTCTCTCCCTCACCCTCTCTCTCCCTTTCACTCCTCCTTCCTCCCTCCTCTCTCTCTCTCTCTCTCTCCCCACCTCTCTCTTTGTCCCTTTCTCTCTCTCTTTCTCCTCCTCTCTCCTTCCTCCTTCCCCCCTCCTCGCTCTCTCTCTCTCTCTCTCTTCTCTCTCCTCTCTCCCCTCTCTCTCTCCCCTCTCTCTCCTCTCTCCCCCTCTCTCTCCTCTCTCTCTCCCCTCTCTCCCCCCTCTCCTCTCTCTCTCCTCTCTCCCTCCTCTCTCTCCCCTCTCCTCTCTCTCTCCTCTCTCTCTCCTCTCTCTCCCCTCTCTCTTCTCTCTCTCTCTCTCCCCCCTCTCTCCTCTCTCTCTCTCCACCTCTCTCCCTCTCCCTTCCCCCTCCCTCTTTCTTTCTCTGTCTCTCCCTCTCTCTAACGCCTTTAACTCTCTCCCTTTCTCTTTCTCTCTCCTCCTCTCTCTTTCTCTTTCCCCGCTCCCTCTCTCCCTCCTTCCCCTCTTTTCCCTTAATTGCCCAGCCTTTACAAACCCAGCCTGCCAGAGAAACACCCGTCTATTGCCTGTCAAACAATGCCTGGCCGGGAAAGCTATTGGGTTTATAGAAGAGACAAACATTTCAGGCATGCCATTCTGGGGTAATGAAGCATGGCAACAAAATATACCTGTGCAACATTTGATAAAGATGAGCTGACACGCCAGTCCAAATAGGTTCTTTTGTGTGTCTGCACGTGTCTACCATCATTGCTTTCATCTTAAAACAGGAAGGGAGCAGTCACCGCGGCAGCTGGCAGGGACCATCGGGGAGAGCAGCTCACACAATTAAACGTCGTTTACCTCTGGCCTTCATCTCACTCCCACTACCCTTAATTTATTATATGTTTTCTCCCTTCCTATGCAAAAAAGAAGTGGCTCAATTTTTCTTTCTTTCTCTCGCTATCTAATTCCTTTTATGGAGCATTGGCGAAGACAATAGGAAAAATCCCCGGGTGTTTAGCATTGGATCTTAAGTTAAAATGCTTCTTAGTGGAGTTTTTATGGCTTTTATTGTTGTTTGATTAATGTAAGACAAAATTAAACCCTACAGTTACACATGGTGCATCAGCCAAGAGAAGGCCAACTGTACGTCCTACTTTGGTGCACAGAAAATATCTGTGGTTGCTTGATCTTCGGGGGCGCGCATTGGGGGGGGGGCACAGAGCAGCCAAAAGTGAAACTGGAAGGTGCAGAAAATCTAGTGGCCCAAATGCAAGCTAGAGAGTTATTCCTGGTCACGCATCTTATCTGAAGCCAAAACACTTTTTCCTGGGTTGCCTTGTTCCCTCTTGGGGACAGTCACAGCCACCAGCCCCGGCACCTCACACACAGGTACCCAGAGTCAGGTGAGCACCGGGGTGGCTGGCGGGACCCCAGGACAACAGAAGGTGCCTGCCTCGCCTCCCTGGCAGCTTTCTGCAGCCGTGCTTCACAGAAGCCTCTGCGCAGTGGGCCTTTGTGCTCTTCACAGAAGAGCACATCCCATTTATACAGCCGCGGTGGAACTGAAGGGGCATAATAGCCACTCTGTGCTATAAAGCTCCTCTGCTGAAAGACCCGGACAAAGTGCCTTGGGTTATTTGATTCTGTCCTCCGTCTTCTGATGGCAGTAGCAGGTTCTGGCGATGCACACGATGACAACAATGAACCCTTTGTGGCACCATGACCTCCAGGGAAACCAGAGGTACTCGGGTTTTGCTTTTGTTCACACGTCTAATTACCAGCCCCTCATTATCCTCCCGCTCAGTGGTGTAAACTTCAGTTCACCTTTACCTTCAAGTAGGTGGACCTTCAGCTTGCCTCCATGAGAGTAACGCGACCCCCAGTAGCAATTACCTCGCCCAGCAGTGTGGGGGAAGGGTCACTTTTGTGTTCCCTGGACCAGGCAGAGTCATAGTCGGAGCTCGATAACAAACCTGGATGAGGGAGAGTGAGGGGCCCACCTGCTTGGATTCTACAGGGCCTGCGCTTGAATATTTTCCCTGATACTTACTAACTGGGAGAAGCCTTAATGTCAGAGTTTCTGATTCCTCTTCTGTACAGTCGGGGAGGATTCTAGACCTACCACAGGAGAAGTTAGAAGAGAAAATGTATCATGACTGTGAACCATTTTATAACCTGCAAAATGCTACCCAGGTTCATTTCTTACGTACAGTTTTGAAAGTAGTTTATACAGATGGAAGCAAATTCCAGAAATAATGACAGAAGAAAATTGTGCTAAAGCTCCAAAACTTAGTGATTAAAAAGAATAAAACCAATAAATCTACAAATTGGAATGCTCCTAGCCTTCCAGAGTCTTAAGTTTTATAAAATTCTTGGTTATTCAAGGCTCCTGTCTCGTCAAAGCCATTACATCCACTTCATTCTTTTAATTTGCAAAGTAATGGTGAAAATATCCCTGGAGATTCACAGGGACGAGAACCTTCTAATGGAAGTCATTTAGGGAGCTGACTATTGTTTTATTGGTAATGGGAAACACACTGCTGACAGCAGGTGTATTGGGGAGGAAACTGGGTAAACTTTTCACAAAATCAGCCCATACGAAGACAGAGGAACTAACGGAAATCCCTAAAGTAAATTGAGAGGCTGTGTTACTTCCTTCTGTTCTAGGATGGACGTCAGCTTAACTGAGGTGTCCTTGGATGACAAACATGGATTTTGACAAATGTTTACAGTGGTAGAACAAACACCAGAGTGCAAAGAATGCCCCCCCACTTCACCTGCACCCCTTCATCTGTCGTCCCCCAATCCTCCTGCGCGTCTTCAACCATCCAGCGCTTGGGAACGGCCAGTCTGTTTTATGTCCCTGAACACACAGTTTTGCCTTTTTCAAAGTTTCATATACACGGAGTCGTGGAGTGTGTGGCCTTTCGAGTTTGGCTTCTCTCCCTTAGGGTGACCCATTTGAGACCCGTCCGTGTGCTGTAGGTGTGGAAGTTCATTCCTGTTGTTTTGAATGGCATCCCCCCTCCGTTCAGGCATCCACACCTTACCTGGGCATTGACCCCCACTCGATCTCTTTCTAAATGTTGGCAGTTATGAATAAAGCAAGCTGCACATTCACCCAAGCCTGGTCCCCTCTCGCTCAAAGGGTGATTCCTGCTGAGGGATCCTCCCTTCACACTCAAAGTGGACAGGGGCGGACGTGGTGCTCCCGTCTCTCTTAGGTAAATGCCCAGGAGTAGGATCGTGGGTCACATGACAGCCCAGGAGTGGGATCGCCAGTCACATGACAAGTGAAATTGAAATTGTTTTCTGACGTAACTGTGCTACTCTGCAGTCCCGCCAGTGTGTATGAGTGGATCTCAGGTGTGCCAAGAAAATTTTTAAAGATCATTAAATTATTTTTGTAAGAAGCTCAAAGCCAGTAAGTATATTCTTTTTCTTTACTCTTTTTTTGATGAACTTAATTTAAATGTGCTGGGGACGTTTATCTGTGGGTTGGAGTGGGCAGTGAGATAGGAAAGGTTGGAGAACCCTGAGGCTGCCTCTTGTCTGACAAGTCAGAAACACCAGTTTCTCTTTTCAGCCATTCTGCATGTTCGGTTCCTACACAACCCTCGCTCCACTCGGGGTCCTCAGGCTGGGCGCCCACTGTGCTCTCTCCTCGGCTCACAGCCCAGGTGGGTCCTTACGCCTCTCTGGGTGAGTGTTCACCGTCTCAGCTTCTTGGCCCTCCGGGCTGTCTGGGCTCAGGCAGAACTGTCGGTCTGGTCTCACGTCTTAGCAGTTCATCAAATAGCAGATGCTGGAGAAAGTCCACTCCATCTCCCTCCATCCCACCACTCACTGCTGTTCAGCAGAGGACCCACAGGGACACCCCTGGTCCCAGACAAAAGCCAACCCGGGATTCCCCTTCCACCGTGTGTGACACAAAACTGACTGTTGGGGACTCAGACTTACCTGTACAAGGAAGGGTGACAGACACCACCACGTGTCCCCAGCGTCACTGGCCCAGCCTGATCTGGCCACAGAGGATTAGCAAGCTGGATTTTGTTATCAGATGCTTGGCAAGACCTGGCCCGGCCAGCCTGGTAGGAGGGGGTTGGGGACATTGTTCAGAATGATTGACCAGAACGGTTTTGAAATCTCTTGACCAAGGACCATTAATCTGAAAATGGCTCTGAGTCTATTTGATTTCGATAGAAAGAAAAGACTCTTTCTGAAATGGAGAGTGACAGCCAAGTTCAGAGATGACAGACTGGCAATGACAAGACTCTACTTTTTAAAACAAACAACAAAAAACCTTCTCTGGCTGTATTTGGGCAACTCACCCAGGTGGTTTTTAAGACCGTAATGAGAGCGGCTCACAGCCTGCTTCCCTCCTAGCCCTTCTGCCATCAGAACCACACAGACTTCAGAGTTACTCCTGGAAGGCCAGAGGGCAGCTCTGTACAGAAGAGGGGGGTTCTGTGTATAGACGGGGGGACATGAAGCAGGGGAGAGAAGTTCTGGGTAGAGGTCAGAGGGGGCCGTGATCAGGGGAGGGGTGCTGTGTGTAGGCTGGGAGGAGAGTCATGGTGCAGGGGAGCAGTGTTGGGTGCAGCCAGGAGGGGGGCCATGCAGCAGGGAGGGTGCTGGGTTCAGGCACACCTGCTCCAGGCACCCTCTCTGTGGATAGGAAACATGAACAAAGGCGAAGAGTGTTCAGTGAGACAGGACCATACATGGGTCTTAAAGAGGAAGGAATCTGCGTGTGTGACTGTGTGCACACACGTGCACCTGTGTGTGTCAGCCCCAGGAGGGTGACTACATTAGAAGGACATAGAACAAGGTCACGAGAGAACTCTCCTTTGAATCACCTTAAGCAGGCAGAGGAATTAGGGCTGATTTATGAATGTATTTTCACAATTTACTTGAAATTTTGTAATGTCTGTGCAGCCTGGCAAGGAAAAAAGGCCTGGTGCAGTGAAGGAGTGCTCCCGTCCCACTTTATTGTGAAATTATCCCGTGCTACCTGCTCTAATCCCCTGAAAACAAATTAAATCCTCACTAAGCTGACTTTAAATCAATAGTTTCATTTAAGAATAGTGTGACTTAATAAAAATAAAAAACTAACTGGTCCAGCCAATTTAAGAGGGAAATAAATCATTGCCCCAAGAAAAATAGCAGATTTGACTTGTATATGGGCCCAGCTCTGTTTAGGGGGAGCATCTGCGTCTAAATTAACTCTGGCCAGGGCCGGAGCTCATCGACCCCATTCCGAAACCTGCTTCACTGTGCACACCCCAAAAACAAGCAGGCTGCCACTCCCCAAATAGGAACAGCGTTTCAAAGCAGATGTCAGGCAAAAGCAATCGCTGGAAACAAAACGTGACACCCTGAAGAACCACACTCAGCAGCCCCGAGCTAGTGGCCCGAGCTGGCAGCCCGAGCTAGCCACCCTGAGCTAGCGGCCAGCATGCACCTGGACTGAGAAGCACATCTCTGATCATGGCAGAAGCTAAATGCTTCTCAGAGCAGAGGTGATAGTTAAGGAAATAGTTTCCTCAATAAACCAGAATGAACGTAAAATTAGGGGTGCACGACAAACATCCTTGATTATAAGAGGTGCACAATCTGTTTGCAAATATTCTTTTAAAAAAAATCTAAGTATTGGGTAAACCCTTTTTCTTCAGTATACAAAACACACGGTTGCCATTTTATGGAAAGAGGAAGTCATCTAGAAAAAAAGACAAAGGATTTACTGAAGAAGTCTTTGCGAGTAGTTACAGAGAAAACCCGACGATCCCATAATTCTAAACTAGTGTGTTATCCCATTTAGTGGAGTACTTCATTATTAATCATATAAATTAGAAAAATGCTTCTGGACCCAATGCGTGCCTGCTGAACTTATTATTATGTATTGGGGACACATAAACATTAAACTGAGTGCCTCAGACCACGACACATCAATATTATCAGCATCGCTGTTACCACTAGAACATTTAAAACTTTTAATAATTACAAAATGTCGATTCTAGTTACTCACTGATGTTCATTGCCAGTGGGGTGCTTTTATTTATCATTTGGACACTAACTAATCAGAAAGCACATCTCTTCTAATACAAAATGAGAAGAAGCCAGGCTCCTTCCGTCAGGCCCTCCCTGCCACTGCACGAAGGTAAATGGAATTTGGTGGCACTTGGTCAAGTACCTAGAGGAATCGTGTGTTCAAGCGGGCAGGCTGGTGGGAAGCACTGGCTGAGACTCAGCCTCCAGGGGCTCAAGCTGCTCCCCTATTTATTATCCCCTGCTGTCTGCTGAGTTATTGACATCCTGGCCTCAGTTTCATCAGCTGTAAAATAGGGGCATTAACACCTGCGTAGTTTACGGACCCAGCCTGTGCCTTGGAAGGTCACACACAAAGCAGAGAAATGAGTGGGCCTCGTGTCTGTCCAAAGGCAGGCGTGGTGACTAATTCTGTCATCTCTCCTCAGATGACTGCTCCAGGTGTGACCCTCGTGGGAACAAAGAGCATCTCCCTGTAGAGCTAAGTAAGAGAATGCACCGCTGGGCCCAGGTCAGGTCAAGCCCAGCATCCCAAAGGCCAGGCGATGGTCCTGAGGTGTCTGGAAGGAATTTTCCCAAACTTGTTCAATCATGAGCCTTTGATGAGATGAGCTAGTGGCTGGTTTGCAGTGTCAGCCCCAGCCCCGCTGTAGGCAAGTGACCCAACACCCACAAACCAACAAGGCATTTGTTTCTGTTTGTGGTAAATTTGGAGCCTTTTCCCTTTCTGGAAGGTCAATCTGTGGTTTTCCGATACCCACTCAAGTGAAGACTTTCGCTGTTATAAAGAAATTCCACAGTGGCCTCTCCTTGGAAAGCGGTTTAATCATTTGGTGAATGAGCTCTCTCTGGTTCCCCACGAGGGAGGTGAGTGCTTTATAAAGGGAGAAGCCGAGAGTGAGCACGAAGCCTGGCCAGACCGTGGTGACTTGAAATATGGTGGAAAGAAGGACTCATCGCCCCTCCGTGTGGTTCCCAAACTTCCAGCATCTGGCAGAAAGTCCACTGTGTGCTCACTGCAGCCAGCAGCACAGGACAGGCTGGGTCACCAGGACAGGAACTCATCTGGAAAGGGTGACCACATCTCCAATGGAGATTTGGGCGCAGCTTTTTCCCTAGCCTGAGCAGTGCAATCTGACTCCTTCATTTGTCTTTCTAGAAGCTGTGTCCTTGTCTGGGCCTATCGACGGGGCCAAAAGGCCTGGGAATCCCATCAGACAGGTACCCCCACCTACAGAACCAGGAGAGCCAAGCCGGCACCTACAGCTGGGCCAGGACCCTCGGGCACAGCCTCAGAGCCTAACAAGCAGCTGCTGAGTTCTGAGCGCTCCAGAGAGAGCATCTCAACCCCCACCGTGCGTTTTCCAGGCAGAGAGCATGAGACAAGTGCCCCGGGGCCCTCCCCACACTGATGTAGATTAAGGGACGCAGGTCTCCGCAGCTTGTCCCAGGTGCATCTCAAACGTCCAGGTCCCGAGGTGTCTGCTCCAGAGATTCTGTTGGCGTCATCCTTAGGGAGGGCACAGGACTCAGTGTCTTTATCAGCCACCCAGGGGATAACCAACCAACCTGACTCAAGACCTCATGATGACCTTGGCTTAGAATTAGCAGGCCAGACAGGCCTTGGGCCATTCAGGGAGATTTCTGTAAAATTCAGTCCATACTCAGGGTGGCGGTACACACATGGACTCAGTGTTTCAGGTCCCCTGTGCAAACCACCAAATGTGACACAGACATGTCCCTACCGGGCAGGGTCTCAGACACGGTGGTCACGTCCTGATGTGGGGTTAAGTGAACACTGTTGGGCAGATGGCCTCCTGGGTCTTTCATGGCAGGAGCTTCACAGGTGACCACATGGCAGAAAGCAGCGTCAGATCAAGGAGAGAGCCCCACATTCCCTGTGCACACCCAAACAGGGCCACCACCATCCCCACAAACTCCGTCTCTACAACCCGAGGAAACCAGAGAGGTGGAAAGCTACTCACCTGAGTCCAGGCTGCCCATCAAGCAACGCCGGTGAAGGGGGAGCCAAGCCCATCCCTGCAGCAATTCGGACGGAGAAGTTTTCAATCAGGACAGCAGAGGCTGACACGTTTCCCCAGACCTGGCCATTGGTCCTGTGCTCTGGGGCACACAGGTCCTTGCCCCCCACATGCTGACAGCATAGTCTTTGCCATCAATTTCCAAATTGAGGGGATGTGGGTGGGGAAGCCGCACAGCTTTTTGTTTCCTTTTGGTTCATTTGCTAAGAACACTGCTTTCCCGCATCCAGACACTGGTCAGAAGGTGCCGCCTGGGGACACTCCTGGTTGTGTTTCACTTGCTCCCTCCCCAGCGTCTGGGGCCGGCTGCACCAGGAGGGAGCAAACAGCTCCCACCCTCTCTAATGTGGTCACCCACGTGTTGTAAATGAATCTGTTTCACATTCAGGGCTATGCACACTCTGCAAAATAATTTTAAAAGCCTCAGGATACATTGCATAAAAAACCAAACGATTAAAATATTTTATGAAACACAAACAACAACAGCAGAAACCCATAAAAACAGCATCTGGGCCTTCATACCTCCTTCAGGGCTTTTAAAATGGCTGGATCACGAGCTGTGGAGGCCAGTCTGCCTATTTCTGGAAGTCCAGCTGGCTCAAGGCCCTCCTTCCTTCCCAAAAGGTGCACCCAGGGGGTCAGAAGCCCTGATGCCTTGGACACTGCTCCAGTCCTCAGAGCCCTCAGCCAACGGGTGGAGTGTGGGCACCTAGCACTTCTTCCCTGTGGACAAGCAACCTCCTCGGCCCCCTCCTGCCCTTTTCCTGTGTCCCCAGAAGAGCCCAGATGACTTGCTGTGGTTTGAGAGGATCCATCCTCTCTGAGACCCTCCTTGAGGTTGGTCTCTCTCCTAAGGAAGGTATTGCAAGGTAGTGAGACCCTTCTGAGGTTTGGGTGGGAGTGGTCAGCCTCTTGGAGGGATTGTCCTCTGTCCACAGTGAGTTCTCACTCCCGCAGGACTGTGTTGATTACCTTGAGAGCAGGTTGTTAGAGGGTGAAGCTGTCTTCCTGGGGTTTTTTTTTGGGGGGGGGGTTGTTTTGTTTTGTTTTCTGGAGACAGAGTGTCACTTTCTCACTCTGGTAGGGTGCCGTGGCATCATAGCTCAAAGTAACCTCAAACTCTTGGACTCAAATGATTCTGTTGTCTCAGCCTCCCAAGTATATGGGACTATGGGTGCCCCCTGAACTGCCAGGCTATTTTTAGAAACAGGATCTTGCTCTGGCTCAGGCTGGTCTCTCAGGTGATCCACCCACCTGGGCCTCCCAGAGTGCTGGGATCGCAGGTGTGAGCCACTGCGCCCAGCCTGCCCTCCTGTTTTGTCTTTTCCACACACTCACTGCAGTCACAGGCGCTATCACCAGGTGGTGCTCTGTGCCATATGAGGACCAGCGAGAGGCCCTCACCAGGTGCGGCTGCCTGATCCTGAATTTCCCCGCCTCCAGAACCAGGGAGGAAATTTCAGTACTCCATTAAAGAAATAGAAAACAAGCCAAGACACAACTCAGCCCAGGAGTGAGACCACCTGGTGCTCAGAGACAAGGATGGTGAAGAGCAGCGCTCACTCCCAGCTGACTGGACTGCATGTCCTCTCTGCATCCAGACCCCCAGCGTCAGTGTCCATCTTGCTGCATCAGGCCCTGAGTGGGGCTGGGGTTGCTCTTGGGGGCTTGGGGCTGGGCTGGCACCAGCCGGGACTGCTGTTTTCCTCCTCAGAAATGCTCCCATCCGACTGCCCTGCCACTGTCCACTCCCCCACACAGGACATGGGCCCTGCCCAGCAGGGTGAGTCTCTGCAGGTCCTGGAGCCTCAACTCTGGGCTGTGAATCTCCACTCCCTGGTCATAGCAAAAGGCCTCAGCCCTCAGGGAGACCCTCAGTGGTCCTGCATCCCTGTCTGTGGCAGCACATTGTAAAGTCCAGACTATGGAATCAGGGGAGCCAGGAATCCTGACAAGTTGTGATAATGTTGAGCATGTAATGAAAAATCTCTGTGCCTCAGTTTCCCACCTGTAAGAAGGAATAAAAATACTTATCTCGCATGTCTTTGGTGAGGATTTAATAAGATCACGTGATTCTACTATGTATGAGGTCTTAATAATGTTCAAACACTATCTTGCTGTCTTTTCTTTCAATCATTAAGATTTACTAAACAACTATTGTCTGCTCTGAATTTGACGGTCTCTCATCTTCACAGAAAGACCTAATTGTCCATATTTTACACCAAACTGGGGTTTAAAGTGCTACAGGCAAGTTCCCAGCCCATTCCCCTGTCCTACGGGCAAGCTTTCAGCCCATTCCCATGCCCCCCCAGGGTCAATTCTGAGAAAAGCCTTCAGAACATAAAAGCACGGAAAGTCCCAAGTTCACAAAAAAGACCCAAGTTCCCAGTGGATGAGCAATGGTGGAAACCTACCTAAGCTGTGCTACCCAAGCGATAACCATTGTTACATAACTATAACCATTGTGACTTAAGATGTATCCATTGTCACCCAAGCTGTGACCCTGACCCACGCTAAATAGCAACATTCTGCTTTTGTACTACCTGTCTCTCAGAGCAGCGGCCCCCTGCACAGGTGCAAATAAATCATCAATTGATTGCATCTAAGTGGGGTCCAAGTCTATCTTTTCAGGTCGTGAAAGTTACAACAAAAGAGGTTCAGTGAGTTTTCTCCAGGTTAAGAATAGGTGATGTCCAAGGCAGAGCTCTTCTCTGCACTGGCTCCCACCGTCCACCATTGATGAGTCTTCTTAGCCAGGGCCCATGGGCCACACCTTCCCAATGCAGCATTTCAGGGTACACTTTGTGAGAAATATGGCTTTATCACATCTCAAAAAGGGCTCCTTGCACCAAAACCAGCTACCAACCCTGGCATTATACCCACTTTTCCTGATTTTCCCCACTGGAGGAATTTTCAACATTCTTTCAGCATCAAAATCTTCATTAAACTCTTATTCAAAACTTCACCCTTTAAAAAGAAGAGGGTGAGAACTGCTTTGAATTAAAAAAACATGAGGGCAGGAGAGAAGGCGTCACCAGCCCAGCCACCTCCTCCAGCCTCAACCTCACCAGCCTCCCAGAGGCTCCAGGGGTCCCACCACCCTGTGGCCACAGTTATCTCAGGAATTGTCCCTATCATGCTCATGGAAGCAGCCACTGACAATCTAACCAACAAACCCTCAGCACAAAGCCATCAATCCCAGTAGATCCTATGCACAGAGGCCTGACAGGCTCCCCCATGGGGTCTGCCAGAGCCAGCCATACCACACACGGCTGCACAAGGAGGTTTCTTGGAGATGGAGCCAGTAAGGAAGTTTGTGAGGACAGTCAATGTGGCAGCTCTCCTGGTGACCTTCGTCTCCCTCCTTACAGCATGTAAAGAGCTGAAATCTGAGGGGAAAAGGACCTGAAACCAGCAGTAAGAGGAACACAGGAAAAATCTTATTTAAAAGGAGTCCTCCCAGGGACCAGCCAGACAACTCCCTCCTGCAACGATGGCCCCTCAGCCTGCTGGGAAATCTGCAGTGGAATCTGGGGTTTCATCCCGTGGTGTCCTGTGCAGAGTTCAGTGTTCACAAATGCTGACATGAGCTTAGGAAGGGAAGCATCACCTGAAACCACCAGGAGTTTCTACTTCAGAAGACCTGGTGTCAGAACCACGGCAAACGCCTGAGCAGTGCCCAGGATTTCAAGGCAACTTCTCGGCTCTGCTCATTCACTCTTCCCAGTGAGCTACAAGAGTGGGAAGAGGAAGTGGGAAGAAGAAGAGCTACACTCTTGTGACCTACAAGAGTGAGCACAGGAAGTGCTCCTTCCACAAGCCAGCTGCTCTGCGTAGAGAAACGCTCACAGGTGGAACTTTGAGCCAAGCCCGGGGGTGGGGGCATCTCTGCAGCCAACCCAACCATGGGTAATGTCCCTGGGGTGGGGAGGGTGTCTCTACCCAGTGGTGGGTAGTGTCCCTGGTTGGCTTTTATGAACACTTCATCACGAAGGACATCTTCATAAAATACTAGGGCCAGGAAATGGAAGAAAACGTGTCCTTCTCTTCTCAAATCCTTCAGAGCTCTGTGCCCAGCCCCACATGACACCAGCCAGGGGAAGACCCCTACCTGCCCCACCCCCGTGAGCTCCTGCAAGATACGAAGTATGCGTTAGAGTGTTTGCTTGGGCCTGTCACAGTAACTGGCACACAACTGTTTGCCATGAACATTTGTCCTAGGGATAAATGACTGTTATATTGTAATGTATTTCTTCCAATAAGGAAGTTTATGAGGACAGTCCGTTAATTACACTGATAGTCACTTTTGTCTTTTAATTATTGGCATATAACAAACACCTAGGAAAGTGTTGATTGTGCTTAACACATGAAGTCAAGAGTCCTCCTGGCCTGTGTCTCTCCTTTGAGAAATTACTGCACCTGCTGCTTACCCTCATGTCCATCTTGTCCTGTACCTAGGTACTTAAAGTATCTGCACAGCTGTCCAATGCCCACTGCAATGACGCTGTCAGAGACCTTTCAGAAAAATATTTCCAAAAAAAACAGAAACACATAAGGCAAAAATAATATTTGCCTATGAGACTGTAAAGACCTAGAACTTGGCATGGGCAGCTCTGCCCCAGGCAGGGAGCGAGACCCTTGGAGCCTCCTCTCAGACAGGCTGCTCATTCCAGCTCAGGAAGCCAGGGGACAGCAGGCCAGGCTGTCGGGGAGACATCTGTTTCTGGAACAAAGACTGGATGTCATGCTAGGAGTTGAGGAGCTTCCCAATGACATTTCCCACCAGAACTATGCAAATATTTGTAGGAACACAAAATTGCATATGAATAAATAATGAAACTAGTAGAATCCATGGTTAATTTTGAAATAATACTAATGAATCATTGTTATACATATTTTGTCTACTTCCAAAAACATTTCAAGGTGCTTACAAATGAGATATATATATATATATATACACATACATATATATACGTGAAAATTTGTAGGAAAAATATTTAAGAAAGAAGTCAGGTATATGAAGAATAAAAAGTAAGTAAATAATTATAAAAGCGGCCAGGGATGAGCTGCTCATGGTAACAGTTCTGAATTAGGCTCTAAGCTTCCCGGCAGTAAAGTCAAAAAGTGAAACCCATGACTTTCTAAGAACATTACAGCTCTCAAGAGAGACAGACATTGTCCCTAAGGTGAATTTCTGAGTGTGAGTTATTAAGCAGATATGAAACAGAAAGGACTAAAAAACATCATTAATAGTCTTTAATAACACCCCTCAAAATATAGGAAAGTGCTTATTTGGCCATTTTCTTTAAGATAAATTTAAAAGCCTAACTTCCTTTGTTTGTGTAAATTCCAAAATCGTACATATTGTAGGAGATTCTAACACTGCACAGATGAGTAAATGTGATTATTTTCTTTTCTTAGACAGAATTAATTTTAAATTTAGTTCATTAAAGATACTGAGGCTTTCCTTCCCAAGGAGCCTAGAGGGTTAGAGAAGGGGCGTTACCAAACCCTGCGGCTGTTCCAGGAAGGGCCACCTGTTCAGGTCTGTGACGTCGCAGCTTGGAGAAGAGCTGTCTGCCCGAGCGTCATGTACTGACGTGAACACCGTCCCTGTCCCACAGAGTCCTATGCTGACGGGAATACCGACTGTCGGCCCAGGGATGTGGGGGACACTGAGCACAAGCAGCTCTTGAGCCCTCGAACTGGCTCCCACAGGACTGAAGGCCACTTAACTATTCACTTTAATGTGATTGAAATGGTAAGTTGTATGTTGTGTTCATTTTACAAAATAAAAACCTGAGCGAATGTAGCAAGTTGTAGAAAGTTTACAGAGAGTCTGAAAAGGAACACAAACCTGTCCTAAGATTTTGCCAGCCCTGGCTCAGCTCCGACGGCCTTACTCACGAGATGCTCAACAAGAGCTCAGGTCCCTTCAGAATTAGTCACTGCAGTGAGGCAGACACAGGATTCGGTTTCCTCTCTGTGGAAATGACAAAAGTCCTTAAAAAGAGGCTGTAAAACTTGGCTCTGTGCCGTGCGGGGACCTGCCCACAGCAGACTCATCTCCCCAGTGACCTTGTGCCTTCGTTTCTGACCTTGCCCTTCATCCCTCTCCTTAGAAGAAATGACAAATACCAGAAATACACATACAGATGTGTGTGATGTGAACTGGTATTGTGTATACTTAGTACACTACGCTGAATGTGGTAAGTAAATATAATTTTATACATAATTACATAATTAAACCTAATTTATAACCTGATTGAAGATTCATCTCACTTCCCACGTGGGAATATAAGCAGATATGGACAGACCCAGAGTTTGACATACAGCCAAGCCTAAAGATTTCAGAGAAACAAACATTTCAATACAAGCCTAAAGTAAAATTCATAGCAGGTGTGGTGCCCTCTACAGACACTGCTTTGAGATGAGTGTCCTCGGGAAGGCTAAAACAAATGTGTCAGGTACATTTTCTAAAACTGTTTCCTTCAGGACCAAGCCAAGCAGTCGCACTGTGCCAGCTTCCTGCCGACAGGAGGGTCAGAGAACATCACTGCCTGGCTTCTGCCCTGCCTTCTGCCCAGTGCCCACACGTCCTGCTTTGCAAGGACAGGGTACTACTTTTTGAAGTACTATCCTATTTACTTTTTCTGGTAATTCCTTTGCTTCCTTTGTTCCTGCTCCCTCCAGACATCTCTGTTGCTCTGAGTTTACTGCCTCTGGGGGATAATTAAACAAAGTGGGAGGAAGGAAGCTTGAATCTTGAGGCTTGTGGGTCCCAAGACTGCAGGGGGAACGAATCAGCAAGCAGAGACGTATGACAGCTTTGAGGAGAGATGTGTCCACCCTGACTCACCCTCAGACCAGGGAAAAGGGACTGGCTTTCAGGAAAAGAAGAGAAAGGTGAACAAGACAAAGTACATGCAGGTGGGGGCCTGGGAGGCCACAACCCCTGAACACAAGTCAGGAAGGTCCAGAGCCCCAGTGCCGGGGGGCAGCCTGCACAGTGAACTCCAATGCCCAGCGGGCAGCCTGCACAGTGAGCCCCAGTGCACAGAGGGCGGCCTGCACAGTGAGCCTCAGTGCACAGAGGGCGGCCTGCACACTGAGCCCCAGTGCCCAGAGGGCGGCCTGCACACTGAGCCCCTGCGGCACCCACAGCCTCAATCTCATATAGTGCAAAAGCTGGGAAGGCAGATTCCAGAGCACTGGCAGGTACATCAGAGCAGCAGTATTGGCTACATGCAGGTGCTGAGAAAGTGGCCCCTACAGCTCCCACGACCAGATGGCTCGAGGGCCAGTGCACGTCCTTGGAAGTCAAGTGGCTCCAGATGAAGAAAGCCAGGACCCCGGACTCCCTCCGTGTCCCAGCAGTGCTTGGGATAAGAGAAGGATTACTGGAGAGGCTAACTGCCTTTTTTCAAGGTTCCACCAATCCTGGAACCTTGCTATCAAGGAAACTTGAATTGGAAATTAAATCAGGTTACTAAAAACTAGAGATTTTTCTGTTTCTTGCACAGGAGCTTGGGAACCATGATCAGCAGCATTTAAACTGCTGGCGTCCACTGTTCCTAGAGGCTTTTACCTTTGCATCTCTGGGCAGAACAGTCCATAAAATAAAGCCCTCCTGGGCCAACAACAAGCCAGAATGTGCCGTTCCCCACACTTGCACCTCCAGACCAACACTGCGGACTTGCCACCTGCTCAGCTGGCCAAGTGCCTGCAGCGGGACGTGCAGGCAGAGGGCAGGGTCGCACTGCAGTGGTGCCGCGGCTCCCTGGGGTCCTGGTTAAACACTTTCTGTTCATTCTCCCCTCACAGTGGTTCATTCTCCCTCCTGGTGTAATGGGAGAGCGGAGCAGTGCTGGGGACAGTGAGCTCTGGGGAAGTCCAGCCTTCCCGAGATCTCCTTCCAGAATTCCTGCAGCCAGAGCGGGCAGCTCCTTCTCTCTTCCAAACGCACCACCATGTCCCTCTTAGGATGGCTGTGCCCAGGGACCCCGACAGGGCCAACTCTGAGGGAGGACATTTGAGTTCTAAGCAAACACAATCTCTTCACCTGTACAGAAGAAATCTTCTGGAAATGGTACAGGAGATGTCCTGCAGAGCTGTGGAATAAGGAATAGCACATAGAAACCTCCAGAAGAATCACGACAACCAGCTCAGAGCTACTGGTTCTCAGCCATGTGACAGAAATAATTCAGACAAGTCACAAAGGCAGACAATGAGGGTGACTGTTGGGGGCAGGGTTTCATTCATGTTCATTTTTATCCTTGAAGTATTCAGCCACCTGTCCCTGTCCTCTTGTGCTAATAATCATCTGCCTGGACCTGGGAGGAGTGAAGGCCAATCTCCTTCTGACCGTCACTCGGTGGCCAGGGTCTCCTGTCCTGTCACATTCCACGCCTCTCCTCCCCCCACCCCAAGGTTGGCCAGTGGAGCCAGCGGCCACCATCTCGGACTTGGCCTCCAGCACTCCCTCTCCATCCTCCCTCTGGCCCACCCAGACCTCCCATCTGCTCTGCTCTCAGCTGGGTCACTCTTCCCAAATCCCTGCCCTTTCCTTCCCAAATCCCTCCATGATTGCCAGCACGTGTGAATGGGGCTCAGGGCAGCGACGCAAACTCTCCGCTCCAGCCAGGCTGGTCAACATGCCTCTGGCCAACAGGCCACAGACACTGTGCAGGCCCCACCTCACACTTGGCGCCTCCAGGACTCAGGGACTTGACCTGGTAACTTGAGGAGAGTCCCTCATCCCTTCCAACCTTGGTGCCAGCAAGACACAATGTTCTCTAAGGCCACTTCCAAATTTGCACGAGCAGAATCATTATGGCCGACTTATAGCTTCTAGAATTGAAAGGGGCTCACATTCCTACACCAGGTCTATGTTTATGCAAATTCCCCATCTGGATCCCCCCAGAGAATTTCTCTGTCTCCCCTTCCTCACCTGTAAAATGAGTACCCAATAGTACTCACCTTGAAAAATGATGAGGCTTTAAAAAAAAAATGCTTCCTGTCAAGCATCTGGGACAGTGCCTGGCTCACAAGAAGCACTCCGTGATTGACACCTTACCACTGACATTATTTCCGTCATCTCATTCTTACTGTCCCCAAGGCCAGTCCACACCACAACCCCTCTAGGAAGCCTTCCAGGACAGCTGCGGCCTATAGGAATCTCTCTCTTACAAGTTTACAGCCTTGTGTGTTCATGCCTTTCACCCGAGACACATCAGGTAACTCTTCAAATCCATGTCTGTGCTCTTTTGTGACCTAACTTGTGGCACTGTCCCCCAGCAGAGCATGAGAGCGCCCATTCTGCACATCCTCCTGAGCTCCCTGGTATCTTCCCCAGAGCTATTCCTCTTGCTGAACAGCTAGGGGGAAATGTCACAGCCCCCCAAGGGAATGTTGACCCTGGGGGCAGGAATGGGCCTATCAGGTGAAGTGTGAGGCAGCCTCTGGGGTGACACTTGGGTGTGACTCAGGGAAGGCAGGACTGGTCCTAACACCCACTGCTGGGGACGTGGGGAGAGCACCTGTTGGAGGAAAACCCTCCAGCTGTGCGAGCCCCTCGCGTGTTAAGGACAGGGAGGGATTCACGAGAACTTTGGGTTTGGGGCTCCCTTTGAGTCCCGAATGCCAGTAACTCAGTGAGTCTCCCCTTGGCAGTGAATACCGTCCACGTGCTGAGAGTGTCTCATCTCTGCAGACAGTGAGACCGGCACCTCGGGGCTGCCACCCCCACCCCGGCCTCCCACCACCTGTGAACACAGTGCACAGCGCGTCACAATGGAAACACCCACCTCAAAGGACTGCATCAGTCCCTGCAGACAACTGTGGGGGCCGGGAGTCCGCCTGCCACTCCCACCACTGCACTGGGCTGGGTCTGCTTATCTCGAAAGATCACAGAGCGTGAGTGAGGCTCAGAGGCCACAGCAGCGCAGCTCTGCACGGAGATTCACAAGGCTGACGCCCAAGGATCCTCCTCCAGGGAAGGCAGACAAGCGCAGGGGTCCCCTCACCTTCACCCCCACTCTGAGTGACTCCCCCTCACCTTCACCCCCACTCTGAGTGACTCCCCCTCACCTTCACCCCCACTCTGAGCGACTCCCACTCACCTTCACCCCCATTCTGAGCGGCTCCCCCTCACCTTCACCCCCATTCTGAGCTGCTCCCCTCACCTTCACCCCCACTCTGAGTGGCTCCCCCTCACCTTCACCCCCATTCTGAGCGGCTCCCACTCACCTTCCCCCCCATTCTGAGCTGCTCCCCTCCCCTTCACCCCCATTCTGAGCGGCTCCCACTCACCTTCCCCCCCATTCTGAGCAGCTCCCCCTCACCTTCACTCCCATTCTGAGCGGCTCCCACTCACCTTCCCCCCCCTTCTGAGGTGCGCCCCGCCCCGTCACGCCCCGGGGGCGCGGGGGGCGCGCCGCGGGGGCGGCGGGCGGGGGGGGGGCGGGGGGCGGGGGGGGGGGGGGGGGGCGGG
>CAUYQV010063736.1:0-38251 GCA_963574575.1 Galagoides demidoff
GAGACATTTGGAAGGGCATGAACTTCCACTCTACCAACCTCAGGGAAGATGCTGGCCCTGTATGTCTCCAACTTAGCAAGGAGAACTGGGAAGGCCTTGGGGTATAGGAAATGGTGTCCCCTGACAGGACAGGGCAACAAGAAGCAACAAGGCAGATCCCAGTGTGCCACTGAGTCTCTGGACCTGGTGGTGGAGTGCCATTCCACGTCCTGGCTGCCTTGAGGAAGCAGAAAATGTAGAACAGCCCCAACCAGCTTTTGCTGGCTCCCAACCTAGCTGGCCACAGCTGCAGCCCTGCCTCACATGGGTCAGGAGGCATCTCACCCACTCCCAGGGAGGCTGAAGCCAGACAGATTTCTGACACAGCCCTGCATCCCACCAGCTCATTATTCTGTAGGTCTGGAAACTTGCTAATAAATGCACCTAATAAGCTTCAAATTGGTGGGTTAAATAAACAAACAAATAGAATTTAAAAGCAAAAAAGCCCTAGGTGGATATGGCCCTTGTCCCTGTTTTCTTCTGTCCCTATTTTTCTGGACCATTTTCTGGGTCAATATGGTCTGTCATTGACACCTAGGGTGGCCTCACAGGGGAGCACAGGAACTTGTCACCTGCTCTACCACCTGTGCTTGGCCTGCAGGCAAGTCTCTGAACTCAGAGCCTCAGTCTCCCCATCTGTCGGTGGAGACACAAGGGTGTGTGGAGAGGGCATCAGTCATGTTTTTGGACTCTGCACTGGCTGATTCCAGCTCTTAACCCAGTAGCCTCTCCTGGAGTCCGCCAAGTCAGAGGGCCAGACAAACGCCCAGAGTGTTCACAGGTGCACAAAAGTCACAGACCCTGACCTGCCAGTGTCCCCTTAGCCCCCAGGGACATCCCCACTTAGTTATTTCCTGCCACTATAGTCCTGAAGGCACCGTCCAGATAGTTTCTGGGACAGGTTCATGGGGAGGGGGAACGTGCTATGCCTTTTGGTTCTGGGGGAAGCCGTGAGTAGTAAAAACCTTTCAAATGGCATTTGTCTGTCCATGTTGTCACTTATTAAGACCTGGCACAGATCAGAGAATTCAATGGTGCCTGTTCCCTCTTAAAGGAGTGCCAGGGCTGTGTGTGGATAAGAGTAGTCTGCCCTGGAGCTGCCTTGGCCTCCTTGATCTGAATAAAATCCACTTTCCCCCAGCTGGAGCTGCAGCCTGAGCAGACTGTGGCCAGGCCTGGGGGCAGCTCCCTGGACAGAAAGCCTGGGACTGGGCAGGGAAGGGCAGGGCAGGCCCACACCTCTCAGTCTCCATTGGCAGGAGCCCAGATGGCAGGGAGACGGGAGTTTCACCCAGGGAATGGGTTAGACCTGGAGTTGGCCTTCCTGAGACTGGCACATGGGTGTCATTTGGCTCCCAGGGGCAGCTGCCTGTGTTCCCAAAGCCCTTCGGGGACTGGCCTGTCTGTCAGGAGGGGAAGCCCACCGTGGACTTGGCCATGTTCTCCAGGGCCAGCTTCATGAAGATTTGCTCCCAGCTCTCATCCAGGGAGTCACTGGCTTTAATGACGATTTCCAGGGCCTGGAAGAGCCTGAACTTGTGCCGGGTGGAGATCTGTGAATGGCAGAGTGACAGAGGCACAGGGCTCAGTTGGGGCTAGTCACGTGGGAGATGTCCACGGGGCCTGGTTTGTGAGGAGGCCAGAGAGATAGCATCATGGGTGGTTGCTGATGGCCATTCACCTGGTGACCGTTTATTGAATACCTACTATGTGCAGGCCTCAAACCCGCTGGTGCAGGGAGAGAGGAATTCCTCAGGGAATGGCCAGGGGATTTAGAACCATCTCATCTTCAAGGTCAGGTCACTCCTTCCTTGTTTCATTCCCTCTTCCCCTCACTCCTCCTCCATCCTTCCATCCTCCTCCACTACCAAATGGTTCCTCGACTTTAGGCAAATCACTTGCTGTCCCCTCATTTCCTCATCTGTGAGGGTCGTAACATCTGCCTCACCCTGAGGTGCGTATAGGTCTGATGTTCTCTACACAGCACATTTGATACATGAGGAAAGTGAAACTTGCCCCAAATTATATAGCAGTCCTATGTGGGGTCCAGGGTGGTGTCCACCCCGGGGTCCGACCCTCCCCTCTGCTCCCTGTGCCTGCCCCAGTGCCCCACAGCTGACTCCGGGGTCCCACCCCCCCCGCTCCCTGTGCCTGCCCCAGTGCCCCACAGCTGACTCTGGGGTCCCACCCTCCTCTCTGCTCCCTGTGCCTGCCCCAGTGCCCCACAGCCCCACCCTGGGGTCCCACCCTTCCCTCTGCTCCCTGTGCCTGCCCCAGTGCCCCACAGCTGACCCCGGGGTCCCACCCTCCCCTCTGCTCTCTGTGCCTGCCCCAGTGCCCCACAGCCCCATCCCGGGGTCCCACCCTCCTCTCTGCTCCCTGTGCCTGCCCCAGTGCCCCACAGCCCCGCCCTGGGGTCCCACCCTCCCCTCTGCTCCCTGTGCCTGCCTGCCCCAGTGCCCCACAGCCCCACCTCTGGGTTGTCCATGAAGTAGTCATGCATGGTCTCCATCACCAGGTTGGGGGACCCTTGCGCCATATTCTTGAGCTTCTTGAGCATGTACTTCAGGTGGTAGGGGTCTGCACCACTCATGTCCCTGAGCATCTTGAAGCAGATGGCTGGAGTTGGCAAAAAGCGGGTGGGGAGGTGGGCCATGGAGGGTTACATTTCAGCTGCAGGGTTGGGGGGGGGCAGGGAAGGCCGGCCTGAGAATGGGAGGACTGGTCTGAAGTGAGGCCTGGGCAGCTGGACACACGGGAAGCCCTGGACTTGCTGATGGTCCAGAGAGGACGAGGAATGGGAGTGCGGGCAGGGCTGCCTATCCTCACTTGCCTGTCACATTTGATATGTTCACTGCCCCAGCTGCTTTTTCATCCATCCGTTTACCCATCCATCCATCCTCCGCTGATCACCCACCCCCCACCCATTCACCTACATATTTATTCATACATCTGTTTGTCCATGAACCCGTTTATCCATCCACTTGTCTGTCCATCTTTCCATTCATTTATCCACCCATCCACCAAACATCCATCTGTTGGAAAATGTATCCACCCCTCCATCCACTCACTTATAAATTTATCCATCCATCCTTCTACCCCCCCATTCATCCATATGTAAGTTAATCCATCCATCTCTCTGTCCGGTTATCCATCCAGTTATTCGTAAATCAATCTCACCATCCTTCCATCCAGTCATCCAACTTTCAGCAGCATCTAGATGAGGGAAAAGCATTCTGGGGATGAGGCCAGGCCTAGCTAAGGTTCCGAGGGTGAGAGGTTGTGGGAGGATCGGAAGGGAAGGTGCCCGGGAGGTGTGAGAGGCCAGGGCAGGTGTGCAGACTCCCTGCTGCAAGCTTCAGTGTGTCTACACCCCTTGTTATTCCCAAGATGCTAGCGGAGGGGCTCCCTTTCACCCTCACCCTCAGGACTGCTGGGAGCGGAAGAACATGGTGGGAACTACTGGAGCCTGACCCCCTCTGGGAGCCACCCTGCCCCTGGCCCTGCCCAGGGGTAGTGACCACCTGAGTTGTAGGCTTCCTCCATGAACATCGTGTGCTCCTTGGGTGCCAGGGCGGCCTGGCTGCTTTTCGACTTGCAGAGCAGGATGGTGGAGAGTGACTGTCTGTTCCTGCGGCCAGAGTCCTGAGGTCCCCTCATACGAGATGGGTCCTTCATGGGTATGGGGGAGATTCTGAAATGGAAAAGGGGTCTTGGATGTAGGCATCTAGGTACCCTGGTGTGACATGGGCTGAGTGTAGGTGACGCTGAGGGCAGCGCTGGTTTGGATCAGGTCTGGCACCCTCCTTCCATTTGTCCAGCCATCAGTCCACTAGACCGGCTCAACTCTGGGGAAGGTGGGGGTCCTGAGGCCTCAGGACACTGTGGCGCAGGCAGCATTGCCGCTGGGCTTGTGGGGCCTGGCTTTCTGGCCAGTGCTGTGGGACACGGCAGGGCTCAGGTTCCTAAACTGCAGCTGCAGTGCTCACACTGACTTGGTGGAGCTGGGCTCTCAGGACCACACACAAGGCTGCCCTGTGGGTCTCTGAGGGGAGCAGCAGGGAGAAGAGGTGAGGCGAATGTAGGGCTCTTTCAAGCTGGCTGTGCCCCTCCCCCTCTCTTCTGCAAATATGGGAAAGGATTCCCTCCAAAAAAGAGAGGGCGTCCTTCCTTCTGGGGGCTGGCCAGAGCCTGGCCTCTCCATGGAAGCGGGGGTGGGGGTGGGGAGACCTGGAGAAACTCTTCTGCTCCACCCACTTTCGGCCTTATTTGCTGGGTCCCTGTTAGGTCCCACTTCTCCAGCACCTTCCACAGGCCAGGCATGTTCTAGGCACCTGGGGCGCCCAGGGAGGCAGAAACACAATAGGTAGCAAATTCAGTAAGTGCACTGTGCGTGTGTTAGAAGACAGTGTGTGTCTTAGTACTTTGTTCAGTTAGTGGTCCCATCACGTAAGCCAGGCATGTCAGGTCATGCTGCTCTGAGTAGACCCAGAGTCCTTAAAATGACTTGTGCACACATGGGACACTGTTGCTTCCACCCAAGATGCAGCAAGACCAGGGTCACCCTCCTGCCTTAACTCCAAAACTGGAAAAATACACAGTCCCATGGTTACCCGACACCGGACAGGAGCAGGGCAGCAATCCCAGGGCAACAATCCCTGAGAGGGAAAACTGACAAGCCAAGTTCAAAATTGCCACAGAAAGCTGCCTGGAGAGTCTTCAATTTGCAGTGCAGGGGGAGATGGGACCCAAGAAAGCCCACTAGTCCCCTTAAGTGGAGGACAGGAGGTGGAAGTTTGGGGCGGGGTCCTAGGAGGAAGCTGCATGGAGATGGGGGGAGAGAGAATTTCAGAGATTTGCAGAGGGTCCCCTACAGCCCCAGGCTTCATCCCATTCTGGTGTGTGTAGAAAAAGAATAACAAAATCCCAAGTGGAGCAGAGGGGACAGTCTTTTTCAAGCTTGTATAGGGCTAGAAAGAGTTCCTTTTTCATCAGCCAGAGTGGAAAGCCTGGTAACGCACAGGGTGTCAGGTGTTACTTCAAAACTGGGGAAGTCAGCCCTCAATGATGACGCTTTGTCCCTCTCTACTCAACTTTAAAAGAAAGCTTCACACGGACCAAAATGCTTCAAATAATTTGATTGTGCCTCTGAACAAAGTTTAAGAATATTTAAAAAGTATAGCAATGTCCAGTACCCAACAATGTAAAATTCACGGTGTCTGGAATCCAATCACATTTTACCCAGGCATGCAAAGAAGCAAGACAGTATGAACAACAATGAGGAGAAAAGTCAGTGGATCAGGACAAACCTAGAAATGACAAAATTGGTAGACAAGGACACTGACATGGTCGTTACGGTCAACATATATATGTGTTCAGTGTGGCAGAAGAAAACTTAAGTCTGTTAAGGACAGACACAGAAAATGTAAAAAAGATAAAAATATGTTTCAGGTTAAGAATACAGCAGACTAGACACCATAGCTGCTAAGATTAGTGAACCTGAAGACATAGCAATAGAAACTATTCCTAAATGAAATACAAATAGAAAAAAGACTGGAGAAGGTGGAGCAGAGCTTGGTGAGCTGTTGGACAACTTCAGGTGGTGTTATGTATGTGTAATTTGAGTCCCCATGGGAGAAGGAAGGAAAAAATAATTTGAAGAAATAATATCTGAACATTTTATAAATTCAATGAAAATTAGAAATCTACAGATCTGGGAAACTCAATATATTCCAAGCAAAAGAAACACGAAGAAAATGACACCAAGTCACATCACATTGAAACTTCCCTAAACCAATCACAAGAGGAAACCTTACAAAAATCCAGGGAAAAAAGACACACAAAAGGAATAAACAATGAAAGCACAGTCCTTCTTGGAAACAATGGACTAGAAGACTGTGGAACATTTTAACACAGAGAAAGAAAAACAAAGCAAAACAAAACAGTAACAGCCCCCCAAATCTTGAAAAGCGGAAGATGAAATGGAAACATACAAAAGCCCTAAGTACTTATCCCCAGAAGATCTGCCCTGCCAAAAATGTCAGAGAAGGTCCTTCAGACAGAAGGAAATTGCTGCCATATGGAAACTACACACAAGAAGGAGCATTGGAAGTGGTCAAAATGTAGTTAAGTAGAAAATATTTTTTCTTATTTTTACAACTTAAAGTAAAAAATGAATTATGGATTTATAACAAATGTTGAGGGAAAATATTATGTACAACAACAATCCACAGAGGGCAGGAGCAGGAAATGGAAGTAAGGTGTTGTAAGGTTTTTGTGCCATAAAAAAGTGGCTAATATCACCTGAAGATAGACTGAAATAAGCTCACAAGCATAAGCGAAGCCAATGGTTAAAAAATAAAACCACATGAAACAAAAAATACATGGCTAAAAAGTGGACAAAGGAGGAAGTGTGGCGTCATTAAAAACTCAATTAAGAAGGAAAATAACACCAAGAAGAGATGAGACGAAGAAAAAACAAATCACAAGTGGTAGATTAAAACCAAGTCACATCAAAATCATGTTAAATATAAATGATCTGAGCGCAGCAGTCAAATAGCAGAGATGATCAAATTCAATAAAATTCAAAACAATAGAGAAATCAATGAAACTAATAGGTTTTTTTTTTTTTTTTTGAGACAGAGTAGAGTGCCCTGCCATCATAGCTCACAGCAACCTCAGGCTCAAGCCATCTTCTTGCCTTAGTTTTTCTATTTTTATAGAGACAGGGTCTCGCTTTTTGCTAAGGCTGGGCTTAAACTGGTGGGCCCAAGCAATCTACCTGCCTCGGCCTCCCAGAGTGCCAGGCCTACCAGGAGGGTTTTTAGAAAGATGAATACATTGTAAATCACTAACCAAGACTCATTAGGATAGAAAGAGAAACCACAAATTCATAACATCAAGAATAAGAGTGAGCACATCATTATAGGTACTATAGACATTAACAGGATAGCAAAAGAATTTTATGAATAAATTTTTGTCAATAGAGTTATTCAACTTAGAATGAAATGGAAAAATTCCTTAAAGTCATAAAATACCAAAGTTCACTTAAGAATTAAATAACAAGGATTGCCATACATCTATTATAAAAATTGAATTTGTAGTTGAAAGCACTCCAACAAAGGAACCTTTAAGCCCAGATGGCTTCACTTATGAATTTTTCAAAGCACTTAAGGAAGAAATAATATGAATACTATAAAAATCTTTCAAAAAATTGAAGAGAAGGAAACACTTCTCAACCTATTCCATGAGTCAAGCTTTACCCTGATACCAAAAACAGTTATAAAACATTGTAAATAAAGAAAACTATAGCTTAATATTCTCCATGAATGGAAACTTCCTTAACAATATATTATTGTTAAGAAAAATATAACAATGTTACATTTTATGTATAATCCAAAATATATAAAAATACTCATCCATGATCTTCAAGGATGGCTTATCCTAGGAATGCAAGACTGCTTGAACATTTGAAAATCAATCAATGTAATTCATCGTATTGATAGACTGAGGAAGAAAATCATATAATTATCCCAATAGATGCAGAGGAAGCATTTGGCAAAATTAAATATCTATTTGTAATAGAAACAAGGATTAAGGAATCTTCCTCAATCTGATAAAGAACATCTATAAAAATCAAACAGCTAATATCATGCTTTCTAGTGAAAGATTGGAAAATTTCTTCCATATAGTTGGGAATGAGGCAAAGATATATGCTGTTACTACTCGTATTCAACATAGAATTGTAGGCTTAGTCATGACAAAAAGTCAAGAAGAAATAAAAGGCATACAGATTGGAAAGGAACAAACAAACTGTTTCTATTTGTAGAAGACATTATTATCCAAGTATAAAACTTCAAAGAATCTACAAAAACAAAAGCAAGAAGACAAAAAACCCAACCCTACAAAACCCCAAACTCCACTGGAATTAAAAAGTGGATCCAGTAAATTTGCAAATTATAAGGTAAGTATATAAAAATCATCATATTTCTATATACTGGCAATGAATAATTGGGAGCAATTATTCAGAGAATAATATTTCAAAGAGAATAATTATTCAAAGAATAACAATTTCTTTCAATTGAGAATTGAAAGAAAAAAAATGTACCATGTACACTAAATAAAAATCATGAGTTATTTAAGTCTAAATAACTTAGATGTATTTGTTAAGTTTAGGTTTTGCTTTCAGGTCTGCGATTTATTTTGAGTAAATGTTTATACACGATGTGAGATATAGATTGGGGGCTATTTTTTTTGCATGTATATATTCATCTCTTCTCTTTATATGGAAGAAAACATCCAGTCTTAACATTTTTTAAGTCTAAAAAATAATTTTAAGGTGTATATACTGTAAACTACAACATATTGATGAAAGAAAGCAAGAAGATGTTCATAAGTGGAGAGATATACCATGTTCATGGATTGGACGTCTCCATACTCTTCATATGTTAATTTTCTATGTTTATCTAAATATTCATTGCAATTCTAATGGCAGAATTTTTTGTTGTAACCAACAAGTTTTTTCTAAAATTTATTGGGAAGATAAAGGAGCTAGGTTAGTCGAAATGATTTTGAAGAGGAACAAAATGGGAGACTGCTTTCAAGAACACTACCAATTTTAAGACTTATTATAAAGATGCAGTAATCAAGACAATATGATCCTGATGAAAGGATAGAAATATAAATATATGGAGTAGAACAAAGACTCCAGAAAGTGAGACCAATTGATTTTTGATAATGATGTGAAAGCAATCAACTGAAAAAGCATTCAATGAGTGCTGTTGTAAGAGATGAATATACATGTGCAAAAAATAGCCCCCAATCTATATCTCACTCACATATAAACACGTACTCAAAATAAATCACAGACCTGAAATTAAAACCTAAACTTCTAAAACTTCTGGAAGAAAATATTGGGGGAAATCTTCATGACCTTGGGTAAGATAAAGATTTATTAGATGTGACATTAAAAGCACTATCCATAAAAGATAAGAATGATGAATTTGATTTCACAAAAATAAAAGCTTCTGCTTTTTGAAATATATGTGAGAGTTGTTGGAATCAAAATGGGTCCCTCTGACAAATGGGGCTGAGGAGGACCATAAAGGGAGGGTTCTCATGCATGAATGCCTGATAACAAGATGTATCACAAAACCACAGCCTTCCACAAAGGCCATTGCACCTTACATGCAAACAATACTTCTATGGGGACATACGCCCAGCAACCATATATTCAACCTGCCGCTCTTCTGATTGCTTATTGTACTCAAGATTATTGTTTCAAAACAATTTATGTATCACCCTCATCTTGACTTTCGAAATTTTCTCTTACCTAACAACCTTGAATACACAAATCATGTATTATATTCCCATGTATTCCCACTGTAATGCCCATTCCTGAATAAATACCATTTTTTAAGAGTGTCTCTCTCTGTGCCTTTTATTTAGATTGGCATGTATCTATAAAAAATAAAAAGATAAGCTGCAGACTTGGAGAAAGTTTTGCAAATCACTGAAGAACTACATCTATGATATATATAAAGACCTCTCAAAACAAAACAGAAGCACAAACAACCTAACGAAATACAGTAAAAAGATTTGAACAATCCACCAAAGGAGATAAATGGACAGAAATAAGTATGTAAAAAGTACTAAGTATTATTCCTCATGAGGGAAACAAATTAAAACCACAGTGAGACATGGCTACACAGACACCAGAGAGGCTGGAATAAGAAACATAGGTGGCCAGCACGGGGCTCACACCTGTAATCCTAGCACTCTGGGAGGCCAGGCAGGTGGACAGCTTGAGCTCATGAGTTTGAGACCAGCTTGAGCAAAAAGCGACACCCCATCTCTACTAACAATAGAAAAACTGAGGCAAGAGGATTGCTCAGGCCCAAGAATTGGAGGTTGCTGCGAGCTATGACGCCATGGCACTCTACCCCTACCCGGGGCAACAGCTTGACACTGTGTCAGAACAAAACAAAACAAATAAAACAAAACAAAAGAAACAGACAACACAAGTGTTCTCTCTTTTCACCATGTGAGGACCCAACAAGAAGGTGGCTGTCAACAAGCCGGGAAGAGAACCCTCATCGAACACCAATTTTCTGGAACTTTGATCTTGAACTTTCCAGACCCTAGAACTGTTAGAAATAAGTGTCTGTTGTTTAAACCCTCAGTCTGTGGTATTTGTACGGCAGCTCATGTAGATGCCTGTAGTCTCTGAGCCTCACATAGTGCCCAGAGTAGAATCATTCTTACTTTTGTTCATTTGCTGAGTATTTATTAAGCGCCTCCTATGTGCCATGTACTGTCCTGGGCTGGGGATTTGTTAGTTAACAAAATACACAGAAATCCCTTTCTTTGTGGGGCTCACATCCCTGGACTTCCAGCTGGGACCACAAAGTGGAGAATTCCAGGAGGGACAGGGTCCTCTAACCCATAGATGGGTGGCTGCAGGCACCTCTAAGGAGGCCTTCAAGGCCTTCTTGCTTGGCCTTAGCAAGGTCAGCATGCACTTTGCCTTTCCTGGAAGCCTCCTTCTTCCTGTGGCCTCTCAGAAAATGGGCTACTTCCCTCTCTCGGAAAGTCCAGCCTTCCAGACTGAGACTGGCAGGTGCTGACTCTGCAGGGTCTCCTGTTGGCTGGGGCTGGAGCCTGGCCTGCCTCAGACATGGTGATGGTCACAGTAAGGGCCATGAGCTCCACCAAGGCCCCTACCTCATCTGCCCACACCCACATCATGGCCCCTGCAGCCTCCAGTGTTAAATGTATTTTTAAAAATAGAATGATGTGCAAACACACTATTAGCAAACATCTGCGGGGAGAAATGCTTCCTCGGCTTAGAACCTCCACAAACTGTGGCAGAGAAGACAGGCCTGCCAACACTCAAACAGCTACTGCGCGGGGCCCAAAATAGCCCAGCTCACAGGCAGGTACCAAGATGCTCCTGCAACAATCCGCAGTGACACGGACCACGACACGGAATCCCGGGCCTGGACAACACATCCTGTTCCCAGCCCTCCACGGAAGGGGTGCTCCTGGGCTAGAGGGTCAGAGGAGGCAGAGGCCCGGCTGGACCTGCCTCTGGCTACCTGTCAGACACAGGAAGGTGAGGCTGCCCTTTGCTGCTGGGTTTCTGGGGACACTGGATGGGGGGTTCCTGGGAGGCCTGGAAGGTTGTAGAGGAACTTTCCTTCATTCCGTTCCCCTCTGGCCCCTCAGGAGCATTGGCTGTCCTGTCATCTTCCTCCTGCTGTGGGGAGGCTGAGGCTCCGAGAAGCAGGTGGATAGTCTGTTCATCTATCCACTTACCGGCTCACACACTGGGCATGTGGGAGACCCCAGTCCTCACAAGGTGAGGCCCACCCATATGCCTCAGAGGCTACTCCTGAGTCAGGACCCCTCCCTCCTCCACACAGGGCTTCGGGTTCCACCAAGATGCCCCTCAGAGGGGTGCTCTCCTAAAAGATGGGACCAGGGCATCAGTGAGGGAGAGGGGAGGGTCCCTGGCCTCTCTTGTGTTCCCTGGCAGGGCTGAGCTGACCTGGGGCTGTAGGATAGGGCTGACGATGGCCTGCCTGCTGAGGCACGGCTGTGAGGCCTTTCAAAATGCTTCCTGTCCATGGCTGGGATGCGGTGTGGAGGACCCACTGGCCCCCACTGACAGCTCTGCCCTCAACGCCCGTGGGCAGGCCCTATCTCTGGGCACTGCCCCTCCCCCACTGTGGCCTGGCCTGACCTCACCCTGAGGTCACAATGGTTCCAGTGCCTATAGCATCCTTTCTAGGGACACAGTCTGTGTTCTGGGACTGGCGTGTGTACGTGTGTGCCTGTGTATGCACATGCGTGTGTAGACTTGTGTCCTCAACGAGGCCTCGGGCCTGTCTCTCCCTTCTCTGAGCCCCTTGCCTCCTGGGAGGGCAGCACGTGGGGCTGGGTAGGCTGCCCGAAACCAAGTCAAGTCCTGTATCTACTGACCTGGTGCAGGTGACTCACCTCTCCATGCCTCGGTTTCCCCATCTATAAAATGGGAATATTGCTGTCCTAGCTCATGGGCTACTCTTTAGGTTAATCAGAGGACAGGGGTGATGACCTAGCACAGTGCCTGGCAGGCTGAGGTGTCACTGTGATTCCAGTGCCAGAATTGTGGGTAAACCAGGTAGTCTTTGCCCAGCCCAGGGGCATCTCTGCAGAGTGACACAGCATGATGTCATTGCTGGTGGATGGTGCCAAGTGTCTGGAGATGAAGCCTCAGTGCTCAGTCTTGGGTGTTCTGGGACTTCCCCCTTGCCCTGCAGCGTAGGAAGCTCAGCAGGAGGCCAGAGCAGCAGAGGTGGTAGCTTGGCAGGTAAGGGGCTGTCCAGGTGAGGATCTGGAAGGGGTCAGTGTGCGTAGGAAGTATAGGGCACAGGTGAGCTAGCTGTTTTTGTAGAGTAAATGGGGACTGTGCTGGAGACTGGGGCTGGGTGGGGTTCCATGAGGACAGGAGGCAGGACATGGCATGGGACTGAGGATGGCTTCTGGCCAACAGCCAGCAAAGAATTAAGTTCCTCAGTTTACTAGAAGCCACATGAATTAGCTCAGAAGCTGACCCTCAGGAGCCCAGCCCCAGTCACACCCTGACTACAGCCTTGGGAGAGAAGGAGGCAGAAGACTCCGCTGAGCCATGCCTGGATTTCTGACCCAAGAAACTGAGATAGCAAAAGTAATAAATCCTGTAAACTCATCACTTCCTAATTATTTGGCTGCATTTTACTAAATGGTGCTGTTTTAAGCTGCTAAGGTTTGGGGGTCACTTGTTACACATCTTTAGATAACTAATGCACATTCTTTTCCAGGGAAAATGTGATAGTTTCCATGATTTGTGGACACAGAATAAAGACAGCTGTCTTAGACCTAGGAGGAAGGGCCTCACCAGACACTGACTCTGCCAGTGCCTTGACCTTGGACTTCCAGCCCCTGGAACTGTGAGAAATAAATTTGTCTGGTTTGTAAACCATCTACTCTATGGTATTGTTGTAGTAGCCCAAGCCTGGAAACCCCTAATTCACATTTTCCCATCCTTTCTGCACCGTGAAGGGGATTGTTAAAACCTGGGTCTATAAGCCCATTCATGAACAGAGGGTCATTGGGTAGCCCATCCAGCAAAGACCCCTGACCCTCCCTGGTTCCCTGAGAGCTGTCTCTCCATACCTGCAGGACAGACCTTGGTGGCCACTTTGCAAAGTGCTGCTAGCCAGTGGCTGGAGCAGTCCTTACCACCTTGTAGACTGATCCCTAAATTTCTAGGACGTTTGAAATACAACCATAGAAACTTATAGTTAAATGGATTATATTAAAAGCAAAAGTAATTAAATACTGTAAACTCATCACTTCCTAATTATTTGACTGCATTTTACTGTGATCTATGCTTTTGAGATGATTCAGATCTACTGTATCTGTGTGATGGAAATACCATATAATGGTGGTCATTGAACATGTCTCCCCAACTCTGTGCTCCATGACATCTCATAGGTGGCTTGAAATCAGCCATGGTGGAGGTATTTACACTGCAGGAATTGGCAGATACTGTAAGTCAGTGGACAGTTGGTTGAGAACTGTTTACTAGGTTGTCTGGGCCAGATGGGCTGGTCATTTCCCCTCTCCTGGGAATGTGGAATTGGAGAGGAGAGCAAGGCCTTGGTGTGAGAAGTGGGATCCTACAGGGCTGCCACATCTCTTAGGACTGGAGGTAGAGGCAGGAGGGAGACACAAGAAGGGATGGCAGGAGACTGAGTGCCCAGAGGGATGAGTCCTTTATAGCCCTCGCCTCAGACCCTCCCAAGACCTTTTAGGCTTTTCTGTCTCCCTGAATGTCTCAGATGGCCTCATTCCTGGATTATGGTGAGGTATATTTCCCTTGAGAGAACACATTTGAAGGTAAGGAGAGCCTGCAGCAAGCCCTGGGCAGCTGGAGGTGGTGAGCATTCTGTCTCTGCAATGTCCGGGGGGGCAGGGTTGCATGGAGGGATCTAAGCCCTCTAATGGGGCACCCTAGAGGACATGGGTGAGGGACATCTACTGAGATCTGGGGTCTGGCCCTTGCATTGTCCCTACTCCTCCCTGCATTTGAAAGTGGATGTCAGGGGGATAGTACCCTGGCTCATCGTGCCCTGCACCTGTCTACCCCAGGAGCCTGAAGGGAGCCAGACAGCACCATCAACCCCTGCTGCATGCAGGCTCCCTGCCTGGGGCCACTTGCATCTCACAGCAGCCTAGGAGCCAGGTGTGCTGACTACTACCCTGGGATTGCTATGAAGCTCAGAGAGGGCCAGGAATCAGCTGGTGGACACACAGCACTCAGTGGTGGAAGCAGGTCTCAAACTCAGGCCACCCAGACCCAAGTCCAGGGTGAGGTTGAGGCCCCTGGACCATCAGCACCCCCTTCCCAGGGAGCCAGCCCACCTAGGTCCACCTCCCCGGCCGGCTCTGCCACGCTGCCCTAGGCCCCAATCGCGCCAGGGCCTCCCCGCGGCCAGCAGGTGGCGCTGCGGGCCCAGGCAGGGCTGCCGAGGGCGGGGGTGGAGCTAGCGCGGGCGGGGGTGGGGCGGGGGCGGAGCGTGCTGCCCAGCCCATGTACCCTCCAGCCAGGGACACGCACTAGGGTCGTCGTGGGCCGGGGTGGGGTGTCATCCTGTAGCCTCAGACCCCTGGGTTGTCCTGGCGGGGACAGACCGAGAGCTCCAGCTGTTCCTGTCTTGCTGGGGCCATAGGGGAGAATGCTGTTGCTGCCACAGAGGAGGGGGCCTGACTCAGGACATGGTAGCCCCCTATCCCCGCTCCTATCCACCCCCAGCCCCCTTCTTTCTGCCCTCCCACCCCACTCCTCTGGGTTCCCAGGCTCCAGCCGGGTCCCCTCTGTGGCTGGGTTTGTGCAGCACCTTCCTCCTAGAATGAGTCCCACTCCCGCTTTCCTAAAGAAGCTCCTTACACTTTCCTGTTTGTCTCTGGAGACCCCAGGTCACCTCCTCTGTGAAGCCAGCCGTGATTTTTCCGTGCTCCAGTAGCTTTTATTCTTGCTGTGATTGGTTCAAAGTGCGGGAGTGGGGGACCTGTTTGGAAGGCGGGGTGCTGCAAGCTTCCTACCCCTGAAGACCCCTATCTTTGGCACGATGGCCTTGCTTGACATACTGACACCCCCACAGGAGACTTAACCGTAAGCCCTGGAACTGTAAAACTCCTAGAAGAATGTAGGGGAAGTTGCTTGACATGGGTGTTGGCAATGAGTTTTTGGATATGAAGCCAAAAGCACAGGCGAAACAAGCAAAAATAGACAAGTGGGACTACATCAAGCTAAAAAGCTTCTGCACAGCCAAGGAAACAACAAAATGAAAAGGCAGCCTATAGGATGGGAGAAAATATTTGCAAATCCTGTATCTGATCATTAGAGGTGAGAGTTCACCTCTGAGCTGTTCAGTGGACCTGGTTAGGTTCACCCAGCAAACTAGTAAGTTCGGCTCAGTCAAAGGGAGAGTAAGGAACTGGGGGAGGGGAAATGAGGCAGCTGGGACTCCAGTATAGCAGGAAAAGAAGTATAGTTTTTATTTAAAGTAAAGCATAGATAAGCATAGGCTTTTCCAGGAGAGTGGAAAAGGGCCCCTCTTGTGAGTGAGAGGAGACCCCACACAAGGGCCGTGCACCAATATAAATACTTTCATCCCGACCTCCCCACCCTACATTTACCTATAAGGATTCCCACTGGTTCATCTCAGGCCTTCAGGCAGGCTGTCCTGGTTTCACTGGTTGTGGATCACCTCAGTTGCCACATAAAACCAATTTCCTTTACTCTATATCAACAATAATTAACTGTTATTTTACCAGTGGTAGTATGACAGTATCTGTTAGTCTTGTGATGTTTCTGGCAACCATGATGAGCATTGTTCTGTGCCAGGGACCCTTATCTTTGTTTTATGGGTGGATCATTCATCAGCTAGAGGTCCGGTGTCACAGCCTAGAAGTTCCGTTTTGCAGAACAGCACAATGTAACAGTACTTGGTTAACTAGGTCCCACCCACTCAAAATTCCTCATTTCACCTCAGGGCCCTTTCCAGCTTTCTTGTCCAGAAGGCCGTAATTCTCTCCCACCTCCCTGTAGCCCCTTTAACCTCCTCTGTTCCTGATATTAAGGGGTTAATATCCAAAATATATAAGGCACTGCTGTCAGTAATAGAAAGCCAAAGAACTCATTTAAAAAGTGGTCAAAGAATTTGAATAGATAATTCTCCTGAGAAGACAGACAAATAGTGAACAAGAATATAAAAAGGTACTCAGCCCTGCTAATCGGCAGGGAAATACAAATCAGAGACGGCGAGTCACCTCATGCATCCCTGTCTGAACAGCTATTATTAAAAAACAAACCAGCAGAGAGGAGCAAAGGGAGTCCTCTCATTCTGTTGGTGGGGACAGAAAATGGCACCATATGTGAAAACACACAGGGGGCCTCAGAAATCTAAAAGCAGAGCATCATGTGACCAGCAGGCCCACTGCGGGGTACACACCCAGAGGCGATGATGTCCACACCCCCCTGTTCCCCGCAGCTTCAGGCACAGCAGCTGAGACACAGAGACAGCCTTGGCACCTGGGGTCAGGTGAATGGATAAACAATGTGGTTGACACACTATGGCATATTAGTCAGTCTTCAAAAAGAAGGAGACCTGTCTTAGTGACAACATGAATGACCATGGAGGACGTTGTGCTACATGAAACAAGCACACCTTATCTGCGGACTCTGAAATAGTCAAGCCCATAGGAGCAGAGCTGGGGGAGGGGAAGTGTGGGTGGAGGGGCCCTCAGTGCTGTAAAGTTCCAGTCATGAGGGAAGAGTTCCAGAGGTCTGCCCCGTGGCCTTGTACCTGCTGTCAATAGCACTGCATGTGTCACTCAGGCAGATCGCACGTTAAGTGCTCCTGCCACGGAAGAACAAACAAAATTCACAGTGACAGCGTGTACCCCACCCCCCACCCTCAGCCCCCGGCTCTGGGGCCTTCTGTGGGCACTGTCCTCTGATGTGGCCTGAGCAGGAGCTCTGGGCACTAGATCTGGCTCTGGTGCTTCTGGGCTGAGGGAGTGTCTGTCCTCTCTGAGCCTCTGTCCTTCTGTGTACAGGGGGGACAGAATAGGCTTCCTCTTGGGGGGGAGCAGGGCACCCTCTGTGGCTCCGGGTCAGTCCTGTCCCTCTGCAGAGGTTGACCAGGGAGGGACCCATCTGTGATTCAGGGATGGGGGGCAGCCCCGAGTCAGCAGAGGCCCTGAGTCCCCAAGCAGACACTGCCTCCTCCTCACCTTCCAGGCTCCCCTCCTCCCTCACGCCCTCTCCTAATCTTTCACAGAAAAATGAGGGGGAGGAAGGCAAAGGCAAACGAAACCGGCTTTCTCCTCTACTTTCTGAAAATGAGATTTCAAAAATAACTCCTGGCGGTGGCAGCCCCAGGAGGGGTTTGGTCTAGGGAGGCCAATGGGGCTGGACAGGTCCAGAGGGCTCAGGTGCTCCTCTCCCTGCAGACTCACTCGGCCCACGGCTGCAGGCCCTGTTGCTCCCTGTGGGGGCCCCTTCTTCTCCACCCCATAGGGAGGCCAGTGGAGGGAAAAGTGCAGGATGAGAAGGGCGGTGACACCACGGTGGAGGAGGCAGGGGAGTCAGGCTGTGACCCCGGGCAGGGGCAGAGCCCTGGCCCCTTCTCTCAGTTCATGCCCACCAGCCATGGCCCCCTCCCCCGACCCCTCCCCGGCTGCAGCTTGCTCCTCAGGTGCTTGTGCTCCATCCTGCCACAGGGCCTTGGCATATGCGGCACCCAGACCCTCTGTCCCTCCCTTCAGGCACGGCAGAGCTCACTCGTTTACCTAGGTCATTTCGCCCGGAGGCCTGGGGTCACCTCCAGAAACACTTGCCCTCAAATCACTGCTTTTGGGTCTGTGTGGTAGGATGAATAATGGCTCCAAAGATGTCTATGTTTTAATCTTTAGAACCTGTAATTGTTACCTTTTATGGCAAAAAAGGACTTTGCAGCTGTGATTAAATTAAAGATCTTTAGATACTGCCTTGGACGGATGCAATCACATGTATCCTTATAACAGGGAGGTTTAACTACAGACAGAAGAGGGGGAGGCGCTTAGAATGAGGAGCAGAGATTAGAGGGGTGTGGCCACATGCTGAGGGATGTAGACAGCTTGAGGAGGAGAGGGAAGCCTCCCCTCCAGGGCCTCTGGAAGGAGTGTGGCCCTGCTGCCACCTTGATTTTGGCCCTGTCATACTACTTCAAACCACTGTTTGTGGTGACTTGTCACGGCAGCCCTGGGAAACTAAGCCTCAGCTTCAGGGAGTCCAGGGGATTCAGACAGAGCGGCTCTGTTGGAGTTATTGCTGCCAAGTTGAAGTTGTCCCTCCAAATGCTGCAAATGCTGGGACTTGGCCATGCAGGTGTGGACATTTCCCAGCCTCCCTTGAGGCCAAGGGAGTCCACCTGACCAAATCCAAATTCTCACCCCTGGAATTGAGAGTGAAGTGTCCAGTTTCCTCCTTAATACGAAATTGCAGGCCCGGGTCCACCCCACCGGCAGGGCTGGGATGCGGTGAGTGTGTGTGTCTACTTCAACCGAACAGATGAGGACCAGATCCTGGGGAGTGAGGAGGCCTAAGCCGAAGGAGCCTGGGTCCCTGAGGGGCCTGGGGAGCAGAGCTGCCCTTGAACTCTCGGCTGGCTGGAATGCTGCATGGCAGAGAAGAATGTTATCTTATTTTAGCAGCTATATTTGGGGGCACTTTGTTATGGCAGCTTAGATGGTGCCCAGACTAATACAATGAGGTTAGAGACCACTGCCTGCCCTGTGCCTGGCCTGCGGGGTGCACAATACAGATTGCTCTTCATTTGATATTAACACAGCGCTATCACTAGCTGAGTGCCATCAGACCTGCTGCCTGACCTGAGCGCACCCGGAAATGGGTCTGCTGCCTGCCTTGAGAGTCAGTGTTGGGTGGCCCGTGTGGCTGAAACATAAGAAGATGAAAAACACATACCAGGCATGTGGAGTGTAGGCTCCCACTTGCCACAGCTGACTGAGGCCCAAGGGGCTGGCTGTGCTCCTGCCATGGTGGGTGGGGGCTGGTCAGGGCACAGGCACCTTTGTTCTGGGACCATTGACACTGAGGGGCTGGGGTCAAGGAAGCAGAGGGCTGAGACCGAGTGGCCGGAGCAGATATCAGAAACATTGTGCTCCCATGCCACGGAGCATCCAGCATTGTGACATCATGGGGGAGGAAGGGCCCATTTAGGACCCTAAACGGGAAGGAGCTGTCCCCACTCTGGCTTAGGGAACAAGGGGAATTCTTGATTTCATGGGTCACCTCTGCCGTTTGACATCAGTGGACATAACACACAACTTTACATTCCAGAGGCGGCTGCGAAGGCTTCCCCAGCCCCACTTCCTCATGAGATCTGAGGTTCTTTGACCTGTCACGAGGTGATGGGAAACCAGCCCTCGGGGCTGTAGGAATTCTTTACGACCAAGCTGAATCCCAGTTTTGTTGTGTTGTATCATTCTCAGAGTATCTCATTTCCTCATTTAACCCCAAGCAGGCGGTTTTCCACCCTATTTTACCCATCTGGAAACTGAGGTTCAGAAAGGCAGCGTGGTTGCCCAGCCCAGAGGAAATGAGTGTCCTGCTCAGACCTCAGCTTCTGACGCACCTCCCTCTTGTACCCCAGCTTTGCTGAAGGCGGGGAAGAGATGGGGTAGGGCTCATCTGGGGGAGAAGGATTCCTGCCAGGGCTAGGCAGGCCCTAGAGGGGGTGGTGTGGGCCTTGGGAAGGGCACCTGGCAGAGGCTTCTGCACGAAGATGTGGGGGTGTGGAAATGTAGGCTGGAGAGTGGGGAGGCCCCCATTCTCTCACTGAGCCCCTGCTAGTCCCCAGGCATCCCTGCTGTATTCATCTGGGGAGACAGCCCAGCACCTGTGAGGACTGAAACCCCTGTGATAACCACATCACATCTGGGGCTAGGGGTTTCTCCTGGGGTGTCCAGGCCCCAGCTGAGGCCTTTGGGGGCACTGACGCTTCTTTGCCTGACGTTGTCTCTGGCTGCTGGGGTCCTCTGCATGCCTCATGTGTCCAGGAATGATTCTTCTCTAGGCGTGCTTGTGAGGGTCAGAGATGAGTCACCCCCCCCCACACACCCTAATGGGGGAGACGGCGCTGAGGCTGCCCTGTAGCAGTCAGTATGTCACCATGTGCCTCACAGGCTTTGTTCCCTTCTCTGTCTCACATCTCTGCTACCAGATCATGCTTGGGTCCGCTTTGGGGGAACCCAAACACTCATGAGCTCTTCATGCCTCAGGGCGAGATCTGACCCATGTCACAAGGACCAGAGTTGCTGAAGATGGCGATGGCAGCTGCTGACTTGGGACTGTGGGATGCCTGAGGTCAGGACAGGCAGGCCGGTGAGGCTGGCTCAGGCCTCGACTTCCCCGAGAGTGTGCACTGTCTGGGACTTTTGTCACTAAACTGACCTGAACAAGGCAGAAGAAGAGGGAGCTGGTGGGGCTGGCCTGGAGGCCTGAATGCCAGGGCCTGATGGCCCTGTGCAGGGACAGTCAGCAGGGGCAGAGGTTAACCCATAAGGCTTTCTGGGTGCAGGGGGAGGGTCAGAAGGGAGGCTGGCCCGAAGGGAGCACTGCAGGGACAGGTGAGGTGCAGGGTGCTGGGAGGGCCTGCAGGGCTGCCCATGAGAGATCAGTGCAGGCCGCTCAGCCCACTGGTGCCAACTGCCCTCCCACTCCTGGCCCCAGCCCCCTGCAGAGTGGGGCCCCTTTAAATGCAGGGTTCTATCCTCCCCACCAACCCCTCCCCCAGTCTCCTGGCAGCCAGGTACACAGAAGCCTGACCCCTGGGCTGCTGACATGGCTTCCCCCTGTTCTGGGGACACCAGTCCAGCAGGTCTGCCCCCTCCTCCTATAGCCACTCCAGGTGAGGTACACATGGGTAAGAGGGACAGAGGAGAAAGGGGCAAGTGACGTTTGGTTTTCTCATCTCAGCCCCTCTTCCGGAAGGGTCACACACGGGAGAGTGTCAGCAGGACTGGGCCAGGATGTAGGCATCAAACCCATCCCTGATGGCCCCTCTTGCTCTCCCTAGGCTTGCTGCCCTGCAGCCCTCCCAGGGAAGAGACTGCTTTTCCTGATGCCCTTGGGCTCCTGGGCCTGGAGGTGGGGAGGGCTCTCCTCACTCCCTAGAGTCCCTTCCAGATCATTCCCCTGCCCCAGCCTCTCTAAAACTCTGCTCTGGCTCTCTGGAGGGGTAGCCATCCCTCCAACCTCCCTTACCGTAGTCGCTGAGCACCTACTGGACCTTGCTCACAGACCCTCTCTCCAGCTCCCTATCTTCACCTTGGTGACATTTTCCCTCACCCTGGTCTGGCCATCGGTCCTCCAGACTCCTCTTCAAGTAACTTGTCCTCCCCCCAGCCACCCACGTGGCCTGGTCAGCTGCAGCCCCTTCTCAGCTTGCCCTCAGAGGTCAGCTGCAGTACCTCCACAGCTCCACCATGGTAGCCCCCCTCACTCCCCCTCCCTGGCCCTACTATTGTGCCCTCCTGACCTCAGGCCCTCATCCCGACTCCCGCCTATCCAGCCTCTCCTAGCAACAGCCTGGTGCCTTCTCTCCGTGAAGCCCCCACCCTTCTCTGTCCTCATGCTCAGCTGCTGGCTTTGCTCCCTTTTTCCTTGAGGAACTGAAGCCATCAGAGGAGGACGCCACAGGTGCCCACCCACCTGCACTTGTGTCCCAGGCTCATTTCGCCCCTGCTCTGGCCGAGGCCACCCATCCGCTTGTCCCCTTCCCTCCCTCCAACTCGCATGGACACTCCGGCACCCCCAGCCCCTATCCTGCACCAGGACCTGTCTGTCCTCTAATACCAGATCACCCTGGGGACGTGAGAGCACACTGCCATTTCCCCTGCTCCCTCCAGCTGCCGCCTCCTCCTCTGTAAACCCTCAATGGGATATTAGTCCTGCTGCCTCCAAACCCTCTCCTGTTCCCTCTCCACCCTCTCTTCAGGCTTCAGTTTCCACATCTCACTAAAGCACCTCTGGCCAAGGTCACCACTGACCTCCGTGCTGGTAAATCGGAGGTCATTTCTCAGGCTCCATTTGTAGTGCCCGTGGGCAGCACATGACTCAGAGTCTCCACCCCCATGCCTGGCTGCCAGGACCCCATGTCCCTCTCTGCCCCCACAGCACTGCCTGTTCCCTGAGGGCCCCGAGCTGTTCTGGACCTCTTTTCTTTCTCTTCTCACACCCTTAGTGCTGTCAGCGGTGTTGTGGCTTTAACTCCCATCTCTCCAGGGTCTCTCTCTAGCTGGGCTGCTACCCACTTCAGACTCAGAGTCACCCCCTGCACCTCTCCTGTGTCTGTCTGGAGATTAATTCTTGACCCCAGCCCAGCCTGCTGCTCTCCCAGCCCACCCATCTTGGAAAAGGGCACCTCCTCCTCTGGGTGGCTCAGGTCACCCAGGCTGGGTGCTTCCATGTCTCCCCTCTTTCCCCTGCCCCTGCTTCATAGGCAGGGGAGCAGAGCCTGTTGGGTCCGTCTTCAAGTTGTGTTCAGAATCTAAGCATTTCTCAGCCCTGTCCTGGCTGCTGCTCTACTGCCCCACCCCTCTGCCTGTCTGCAAGATCACCCAGACCCCCTGGTGAAATGCAAGCCCCAAGGGGGCACTCTCATGCTCTGGGGCTAGGGTGGGGCACGACAGCACAGTGGCCTGACCTTCTCCTCTCCCCTCCACAGCCCCCTTCTTCTCCTAAGCTTTTCTATCTGCCCAGAGCATGGCCCTTCCCTTGGCTGCCCACCCCACTGAGGGGAAGGCCAGGCCTGTGGCTGGGATACCAGGGCAGTTCTGTGCCTCCAGCTGCTTGTGGCAAAGGCTGCAGGAAGGAGCTGGCCAGGTGGACAGGACAGGCCTAGCAGATGGAGGTGTCACCCTTGCCCCTGCAGGTTTTGCTGTCGTGGTGCTGAGAGTGACAGGCCCCGATTTGGCTCAGCAGGCCTTGTCCACAGGCCTCACAGCCTCAGTGAGGGCCATTCCCACCCCCATCAAGGTCCGAGGCACCAGCAGCTACCTTGGCTATGTCTGAGGTGCTGACATGGAGAGTACTGTCCAGTGATATGACAGGTTGGGCAAGACTTTCTCATTTGTGAGGGAGGCAGAACAGGCTTGGTTGGTCCCATTTCTAGAAGGAGAAATGGAGGCTTGTGAAAGGTAAAAAAATAGCCCAGCTTCTCACAAGTAGAAGGAAGAAACCCCAGGTCTCTGTCTCTGGAGCCACTGCCCAGTGTAGTGCCTGTATGGTGCACAGTAGGTGCTCAGCGTCTGTGGGAAGGGAAGAAAGTCATGACCAAGAGGCTCTTGAGCCAGGGGCTGTGGCATGGTAGAAAGTGACTGCCCAGCCCAAAGGTCCCTGTCCAAGGCCTATCTCCTCACCAGCCGGACAGACTTGATGCGGTTGTCCTCTTCCTGGGAGCTGGCTTCATGCTCAGAGCCCTGTACAGGTTTGTCCACTCACACCTGCCTGGCCTCTGGTCCTACCATTCCCAGGGAGCTGCCTGGTTGTTGTCCTGTGTCTCTGGTGGGCCTGTCTACATTCCTGCCTGAACCTTGCACTCAAGGAGGGCCCATGGCTGCTTCACTCACCCTGGTGTCCCCAGAGCTAAGCACATCTGCTGATGGATGAAGGACACAGACATGGAGGAGACTTCCTGAGCCAAGGGCCTGCAGCCGGGCACAGCAGCCCAGGCTGAGTGTAGCCAGGGACCAGCCATCTGGGCTTCCCTTGGGGACTAAGGACGGGCTTCCAGGGTACTGCCAGTAACCCAAAACCACACTTGCCTTCCAACCTGACTCCCTTTTGGTGCTGCTTCAGGGCAGCAGTGCCCAGACTGGGAGCCAGGTGGCCCCCCGGGGTTACTCTCTGCCTCAGTCTCCAGGGCCCGGCCCTTTGTCCTCATCCTCTCCTGGTGGAATCTTTCCCCATCCTTGTCTATACTCCACACTCACCAGGATCTGACCTGACCTCCAGGCTGGGCCCCCAGTCCATTCTCTGTACAGTGGGGTAAACTTTCACCTGACGATCACCCCTTCACCTCCTGTCCCAAACACTGCTGTCTGCAGATTGGACCCCCATGTCCTGAGCCTGATGTGTGGTCTCCAGGCTGGCCAGACTATGCATCCACCTCCCCGAGGGGGATACTTAGGGGATATGGCCTCAAGACATTTCCACCCTCATGGAGGTGCTGCTCCCGCCAGTGCGGATCCCACCGCCCGTCCATCACGGGTCTAACGTTTGCCTTGTGAGAATCATTTGGGGGCTCCTTCCAGACTGTCTCACTTCTGTGCCTGTCTGGCCCTTTGCCCTGGTCTGCGTGGCACTGACCCTCCCTGTGCCGTTCTTAGGTCCGGTGGGCCCCGAGCCCCGGTTCCCCGACATCTACGGCGGGGACGCGCAGCTCTGGGAGGCGCACTTCCGCGGCATAGGGCGCGCCTACCGCGCGCTGGGCAAGGAGGACGACTTCGCCATCCGCGTGCTCACCGAGGACTTCACGCTGCCCTTCCCCTTCGCCTGGCCACCGGGGCCCGACCCAGCCCGCGGGCCACTCTTCTACGACCCTCGCGACCGCACGGGCTTCGACTTCTTGCTGCGGGGCCCCGGCGCGACGCCCCCCACGCTGCTGCGGCCTCTGCACAACACGGCACAGGCCGCCCTGCGCAAGCGGCACCTGGAGCGGCTGGCGCTGAGCTATGCCAGCGCGGGCACTGGGCAGCCGCCCAGCCTCGTCCTGCTGACGTCTGGCCCGGCTGCCGCCTCTGGCGCCTTCCCTGGACCCTCAGGGCCTGAGGCCAGCACCCCTAGGCTGGCCTAACCCCTAGAACCCCTGAGTGCTAATAAAGCCTTCCTCTGCTTCTCTGGCTACGGTGCTTTGCTGCATGCCCTGGGACAGGCATCTGCACAGGCCTTGGCGACCCAGGGCAGAAAGTGTGGGGCTTTGGGTGGCCAGGGCCTGGGCTCTGAGCCCAGTTTGGTTACTAGGATAGTACCGTCTGAGAAGCAGCAGGGAGACTGGGCAGCAAGGGGACCGGGGTCACCACATGGGTCTGGAATGTGCAGGGAATGAAACACACTGGAGTGGCCTGGACGCTGGGGGTGGAGGTCAGAGGGAAGCTGCCTGGCCCTCCACCCTCCCTGCCTGCCCGCTGGGATCCTGACCACAGCCCTGTGGTCTGTGGTGGGCTTTAGTGTCCAACCTATGGATCAGAACCCTGAGGCTGGACTCCCCGACAGAGCACCTGAGACTCAGTTTCCAGTGTGCTGACTCCAAGTTCAGCAGCTTCCTCCCATTTTCCATGACAGAGAGGCGCTGGATTGGGGCACTGGGATGAGCAGGAGAGGCAGCAGAGCAGAGGGGACAGAGATGCGGGGAGGGTGGGGAGAAGGAGGCCAAAGAGGGCACCACAAGGCACAGTCTCAGACCTGCTGCCCCCTCCAGTCTAGGGAGAGAGAAGACACCTCCGGCTGCCCCTATGTGGGGCTGAGAGAATTTACTGAGCTCCAAATGGCCACCAGTGACCCAGCCTCCACCCTGGGATGTTTCCCTCTGCAGGTGGCAGCCCCCAGGCCTCAATTTGCTGTGGGCCAGCTGGTGGCAGGGACAGTGATGGCATGGCCCTGGTGGCTTCTTCCTCTGACCAATCAGGAATTCATGTGGCCTTTAGGGAAAAGTGCTCAGTCCGTAGGACCTGGCTTCCTCTTGCTCAGAGGATTTGGGTTCCAGGTGTGCCAGGGAGGCTGGAGAACTAGCTGTGAGAGGGACACTCGTTTCTGGAGTAACAGCATGGTAGAGAGTGACTGTAGAGTATAATAATAAAAATCTGGGGTTTACAATTTGTATTTTCTTTTTACTTTTTTTTTTTTTTGAGACAGAGTCTCACTCAGTCCTCCTGGGTAGAGTTCTGTGGTGTCTCTTTCCTTTCTTTTTTTTAGAAATTTATTTTTCAAGCAGCTCACAAAAACGTGGGTCTCTGACATACTGGAAATGCAAACCTTGGTTCTTCGCCTCCCCTAGTTTGAGAAGCTGAGGCTGGGGACGCAGACCCCACACAGCAATGTGAAGAGGAGCATTGCCAGGACATGCTGCACTGCCAGGAAGAACATCAGGATGGACCCTATGGACAACTGGGTGGTCAGGGAGGGCCTCCTGGGCCAGTGGCCTGTAGGCTGTGAAGGGAAGGATGAGGAGCCAGCCACGTGCATGTGGAGGCGGGGCTCCTGGCAGAGGCAGGGCAATAAAACAGAGCTTCCAAGGACCTGAACCCAGATTCCGGGAGGCTAGAGTGGACTGAGCAGCATATTATCAGAAGCTCCAATGGCCTTAAGCCACGGAAGGGACTGGACATTTCATGTACCTGGAACATCCAGAAATCATATGAGCTTCAGGGAAGGTCTGATCCACAGGCTTGGCATTGTCATGGAGGCCCTGCCTTCTATGCTGCCTCTTCTTCCCTCAGACTGGCTCCCCAGTGTGGTAACATGAGGTGCACCTCCCTCCTGTGCAGTTCCCCTCGTCTCAGAGAAGGCCAGAGGCCACTGGCTCTCATGAGCTGTCTGAGAAGGAGGGGCAGGATGTCTTGCAGGTTTAGGGAATTTCTGCTAATGACCCCTTGGTCCTGCTGGGTCATGCATTCACCCCTCAACAGTCCCTGTGGCCCAGGGGGTGCTCTTCTTTGATTGGCTTAGGTCTGTGTTACCTGGTCCCTGTGGCAAAGGATTAGGGTGACCTTGATTGAATTCTGATATTAAGGTCCAGGACACTGTTGTGGCCCACGGCTGGGGGTGGGGTGGGGGATGTGGAAGGGATGACAGGGGTGGGGGGTGGGGGGATGGCAACTGCCATGTCCACCACAGCCAGGTGGTGCCAGCTTTGGGGTTGACTTCTGCTAAATCCATACCTTCCCTTCAGGTAGACACCCTGTTCCCCGCCACCCCCTCAACCCTGCCAAGGAGAGGCACAGTCAGGACTGGGCACAGTGTGGGGTTTCTGACTTTTGTGTAAAGCACAGTCAATGGTCTAACTTATTTTCTCAACATGTTTTCTGTGCCATGCTCAGTGCTGAGTCTGGACAGAGAGGAGATGTCCTGCCTCAAGGAGCCCGCAGACGGAGGAGGAGAAGGCGTCCAGATGACACACTGCTTGCTACTCCTTGGATGAGAGCCTGGGTAATTCTTCCTGCAACTGTTCCCTGCACCCCTTCCACCACACACAGGGAGAGCATTGCCCTTTTTGCTATGACTACTGGGATGCTCAAATGACATTTGTGCTGGTTTTAATGTCCCTCAGGCATGACATTGTGGGTCAGTTTGCCCCTCCTTTCTGCCTTTGTGTGTCCTCCAGCTGTCTGGCTTTCAAGTCTTATGATACCTGGACTGTAATTATACAAATGATGCTTCAAATTATTTTTCGACATTAGGGAAATCTTCTTTCTAAAGTCACAGATCCTGGCTCTTTTGGCAGCATTTCACCCGCACCTTCCTCCCACTGACTGGCCAGGAGACTTTGCCATCTTTTCTGAACAAAGCCCCGTGATCTATGCTGAAATATTGTGGCTATTTCCTTGGGGGTCAGGTGTTGTGATATCAGGCCCTGGAACCCACTGCAGTGGGCAGTTGTTACAGTGTGAACACTGGGGCCTCTGGTCTCTGACTCAGAAAACTCACCATCATGGGTCTTTGGGGCGCAGGGCCCTCAGCTGTAGTCCAGAACACAACACCAGCCTCCTGGAGCCTGTGCAGGGTTGGGAGAGAGATGGGGTTGGGCTTCTGGGCTCAGCCTGCTGCCAAGAGAGGGAAGTTGCCTCCCTGCCACGGGCCCCTCTCTCTCTCCTACCTGTAGGCTGCTCCAACCCCTCCCTGGGCTGCCCTGGACACCAGTTGTGTCTTGGACTCTGAGGGTTCTGGGGTTAGGAGCGTGCTGGGTCTGCCTCTCAGCAGCTATGTGGTCTTGGACAAGCCTCTCGGCCTCTCTGAGGTACGGCATCACCTGTGGAACAGCAGCACAGAGGGTCTGGGAACAGCCTCCCCAGTGGTGCACTAGTTAGTGGTGCACTGCACACGCTGTGCTTGCCCAGGGCCTCCCTCCTCAGTCCAGAGGGCAGGGCTGCCTTCCAGGGCCCAGGTCCCCCTCCTGCCCTTTCAGCCTAAACCTACCCGTGGGACAAGCTAGAGTCCCCTCAATCAGGCCTGGGCCCCCTGAAGCTTCCCTGGAGCCCTACGGTAAGGAGCCCCCTGAGCCCCATCTCTGGGACACCAGCCCTGACGGAGAGGGAGGTTGGGATCTTGGGTAGTGGCTGTTCCGCCAGGGCAGGGCCTAGACCTCTTCCTCTGCACTGCTGACCCTGCTCCTAGATGCACGCTTGGCTGTATTGGTCTCAGTTAACATTTTCTGAATATGCTGATGTGAGTTGGGAACATGACCTCACTGAGCGGAGGGGCATCCTGAGGCCCTGTCATTCAGAGTGTAGGCAGAGCCCCAGAGTGAGGGCAGGAGTCCGGGGTACTGCTCAGAGTCCTCAGGCAGGTTCTTTCCATGCCCGGCTGCCCTCGAGACTTCACGCCCTTCAGTGTTCAAAGGAGACAGGCTCCTGGGCTGCGGCAAGCAGGGGTCAGGCCCTCCCCCCCACCCCTTACTGCAGTTTCCTAGGAATGGACTCTGAGGAGCTAGGAAGATGTTTAATTAATTGCAATTACAATCTTCAAAGGAAGCCCAGAGTTGAAAGTTGTTCCTAATTACTGTGTTATGATGTCAGTCAGTGCCCCAAACTGATTTTATTAGGATTTCCGATGGAGGATTAATTGAGTTGCTGCAAGGACTGCTCTCTGTCCCTCCCCTTCAGATAAAGCTCGTGTTTAGCCACAGTGAAGGCATGCGGGGCTGGCATGACAATGATGGCTGGGAACTGGCAGAGGTAGGCAGCAGCTGCCTTGACCTCAGGGCCAAGGTCAAGACCCAGGGCCTGGGGGCTGGCATGAGGTGGCAGATGGGCTCTGTGTAGTCATAGTGCAGTTGGCCAAGTGCTTTCTCTTTTCTATTCTGGCCTCTGGCACTTCTGGAGATGAAGGTGCTGCTTCTCCAGGCCCTGAAGTTGGATGGGGTCAGCAGGTAGCCAGTGCTGGCCAACTTGTGGGGGGTACAGTGACATTGGTCACTTCTGGACCAAAGCGCTTATGGTCAGTGAGAGACCCTCTGAACCCTCTTTCTGAGTCCCCGGGCTGGCATGTGGGGCTGGCTGTGCAATGTGTAAGCCCAGTGCAGAGTGAAAGGCGAGGGCCTTGTGGAAAAATTAGTCAGGTTTGTAGGGCAAAAATCCTAAATGCAGCTTGGCCCTTCTGGGCATGGGTCCCGCATCACTGACCTGCTACATAGGTCACCACCTGTGTAGCCGCCCTGCTGCACACCTGGGTGTCCACTTAGACCAGCAGATGTGGCTGTGTGGCTTAGGTTCAATATCCTCCTTCTCTGTACCTCACTTTCCTCATCTGTAAAATGGGATAGGAAGGGGTGTGAACATGCGTCCCTTGGCCACATGGAGGATGAATTAGTGCGGCTTCCTTTCTGCCTGTCCCTCTGCTCATAGGAAGAAGCTTCTTCCTTAAACAGGCAGAGTTAGCCACCTTGCACCGGCTGTGTTTCAGACATGGTTCTGTGCCCTGGGACCCAACAGGAGCGAGCCCAGGGCCCCTGCCCTCCTGGGCTGGGTACTGGGCACATCTTGGTGAGACATGTGGCTTGGAGGGGCCAGACAGGTGGTAGGGCACAGGGGGCTCCTTACTGTAGGGCTCCAGGGAAGCTTCAGGGAGCCCAGGCCTGATTGAGGGGACCCGAGCTTATCCCACGGGTGGGTTTAGAGCTGAGAACAGACATCTCAATAACGCATTTGCATGGGCATTCCTAAGGGCCGTCCCACTCCCAAGGGGAGCACTTGGTTTCTGGGGGGGGTGAGGAAGTCTCACTGTAGGTGTAAGAGTGAGGGCTGCACACACAGCGTATAAGCAGGTGCATAGTCCATCTGTGGTACTGAAATTCTGTGAGGGACGAATCTGGAAAACAATGTCTAAAAAGGCTCATGGGGTAAGGGGGACCGTGAAAAGGAGAGCAAGGCAGAGAAATGAGGCCCATTAACAGAAGGATCATTTTGCCTCTGTGGGCTGGAGGAACTCAAGACCTGGCGGTTATCCAGGGGCCATGCTGGCTGTCTGTGGGGTGGGTGCGGTCTCAGGGATGGTGCAGAAAGGGCCAGGGTCCTTTGGAGGTGGGGCCAGAGGGTTTTCCTGTTGTCAGATATGAGCACCAAGAAGGAAGGGCGTCAGTACACCAAGGTCAGGCCCAGCCTGGGACTGTGGTGCCCAGGGTCAGGCGGAAGGGCACACGGGCACATCAGGAACTCGGGAAGAAGGGCCCCTGGAGAGGGACACTTGGAGCCAGGTCTTGGCAGGCCTCAGGGCTCCTTATCTGGGAAACTGGCCTGCTGACATTTGGCTTGGGGAGGGGCTCTTTTCTTTGGGGTGGGGTGTCCCTGGTAGGAGTTGCAGAGGCCTGTTTCAGGCCCTAGTGGCTGGGTCCTTACTGGGGTGATGAGCAGGTTCCAGGCCCTTTAATTACCAGCACTAACAAGCTCTGAAATTCAATAAGGAAGGGGAGCTTCAGAGAGTAACAGGATTTTCAGGGACAGATGGGGGAAGGGCAGCCCACAGCAGGCCCTTCAGAGGAGGGGGCACATGGAGGCTATTGGGGCATTCTGATATTCAGGCATCCTCTGGGTCTCACGAGGGTCCCTTGGGGCATGTGTGAGAACATCCAAGCCCCACACCAGGTGGGTTCCACCGTTCCATTTCCCAGTTGGGGAAACCAAGGCACACAGCAATGGAAGCAGAAATGACACAGCAGTTTTCTGGTTCCAATGTCTGTGCTCCTAAAGACTGCTCTGAGCCTGGCCAAACTCCCCAACCTCTCAGAGCCACAGTCCCCTATCTGTCACTAAGGGGCCAGATATCCCCCTGCCCCCAATCAGAGGACCATTGTGTGGGTTAGAGGAGAGGCTGCAGGTCTGTGCTCAGCATAGGACCTGGCATGGACTGCAGGGCCAATAGGCCTCCCCAAGCCCTGGGGCCCTGGGACTGGTTGCTCAAGGTACCTGACTCTGGTTGGGCCGAGAACCACCCCCATGGTAGGCCTCAGCCCTGCCACCAGTCACTGGCCACCCCACACCCTTTGCCCAATCCCAGGCTGCAGACGGCTTTGGAGACAGTCCCAGAGAGCTCCCCCTCCCTCCCCATTAAACCCATGTTTGTTCCAAATCCATGAATATGCAACTGTCGCCCACCCTCTCCGCAGAACTTCCTCCACTTCTGCGGTGACTTCTGCATTAATCACAGCTAATTGCTAGCGGGAGTCGTTTATGTCAAGAGCCATTATTCCTGGGAATAAAGAGAAATAAAAGATGGTTTCTTTTAGGAAGCCTGGTGTCGCCTGGGGAGGAACAATGCCAGACCCGGAAGAGGTCCCCAGCTCCCCGGCCCACTTCCAGTGGCTCCGAAGTGCCTGTGACAAATTCGAGGCCTCTGGCCTTTTCTACACATTTAGTGGGTGAGGCATCCATCATTTCATTCTGAAGTTGTTGTGCATTTCCTTGAAACCATCAGGTTTTTTTTTTTCCTTTCTTCCTTTTTTTGGCAACGATAGCTGGGAATAAGTTGACACTTTCTAAAAACTGCCACTTATTGCTTTGTAGGGGCCAGAGGAAAGATGCCTCATGCTTCCACTTCCCCAGGCCCTGATCCAAGCCCGCAGTCCAGGGTCGTAACTGTCCTCAGCATCTCCAGGGTGGGCAGCCGTACGACCCAGGTGTTCCAGAAAGTCCTTAAACCTGGGGGAATCGTCCTGTGTGCGCCCTCCCAGGACCCAGGGACAGATGGAGGGGAGTGCAGAGAGGAGTCCTGCGTGCTGTTAATTTTGCACTGCTTCATGTTTTCATTCTTATTGGCATATGTCATAAATCAGTTTATTGACTGGAATATTTGGTGGTTATTTTCAGGGTATGGCGTCTGATGTCTGCTGATACTGGCTGAAGCTGTGCGTGCGTGAGAACAAGGGATGGAGCTCTGAGCACTGTGCGTGCGTGTCTGAGTGTGCGTGCCCGCATGTGCACACACGTGCAATGTACTGGTGTGTGTGCGTGCATGTGTTTGCAGGACCGGTGTACACCCATGCATGCACTCACACATGAGTGCACCTGTGTACGCACGCATGTGTGTGCACTGCCTGGTAGTGTGTGTGTGTGTGCATGTGTCTGTGTTGGTGCGTGTGTGTACATATGGGCACGTGCATCCGTGTAAGTGTGCATGTGTGTCTCTGGGTGCCTGTGCCCCAGTGTTTTTTGGTACATAAATAATACAAAAGTCATTCTGGAAGCCTCCTACCCCTCACCCCTCTAAGCGCTGTCATTTTACACCCATTTTACTGAGGAGGAAACTGAGGCTGATCTGTGTCCATGAGGCCCACTTGGAGGTGCCAGGTGGGCTGGGCAGTAGGTAGGATGGACATACTGCTGAGGCCTTGCCCATCTCTGTCACACTGTCCTGTCCAATGCCATGGTCCATCTTCCCCACCAAAGCCCCCCGACTCCCACTCCCAGACAAACACTGCCAAGCCCCACACATGGCCAGGAGGCAAAGTGTGTCTTGGCATCCACCTTGGACTGACTGCCCTGCTGGACCTGCTTCAAGATGACCCTGTCTTTTGCAGCCAGATACTAGGGAGTCTTCTGGCTCCCCCTTCCCCTGAAGCCTAAGCACCTCCTCACTCTCCCTGCTCTGCACCTTCCTAGGGCTCAGGTAGTCTCCTGATTAGCTTCCTCACACTCACACCTCTTCCAAACAGACTGCCAGATCCTCCCCACCCCCAAGCTTGGGGTCCCCAGGGCTGCTGGGGCTCTGCCTGGCTGCTTCTAGTCTCTGTTATGAGCAGGGCTGGGTTTCCTGTGTCTGCACACACAGGGCCAGAAGCAGAATGCACTGTGGTCACTAAGCATTGGTGAGGTGAGATGCTGACTAAAGCTCAGGCTGAGCTGGAGCCTGACCTCCTGCCCTCACTGCTGCTAGAGGCACAGACAGACTTCTCACCATGCTCCAGGGCAGGGCAGTGGTATGGCCTTCCTGCAGGGATGAGTTGAGAAGGATCCTGAAGTGAGTCCTCAGCTCAGCTGGACATGCACCCTTATGGACTGGTAATGTTGCCGAGGCCATGGGGGTGTGCTGGTGGCTTGTAAACACCCGAGAGTGAGTGTGTGTGGGGGTTTCTCCTCCTGTTCTGGCACAGGGCCTAAGGCAGGGACCCTGCCCAGCATCTGATGGTGGCTGGGGTGGGTGAGGGTGGGCAGAAGAGGGAAGAGGGAGACACAGAGGAAGGGGCACCAAGGGGACTCATGGGGGGCCTGCCTGATCTGCATGGGATCACCCAGGTCCCTGTTGGGGGTCAGAGCCATGTGGGTGAAGGACCCCATCATCCTTGCTGGTAACTGGGCTCCACCCAAGACACATGGGAGTCCTGAGAGCAGACATGTAGCCAGAACACAAAACTGCCACCCACTCGGCCACTGCCCCGTCTCCTGGGCTCTGAGGGCCTTGGTGTCAGCCTCATCGGCAGGGCACCATGGGGACGGCTGTACTGGTCACTGCACCTTCACCCTTCGAAGCCGGCAGGCGTCTCCCTGCCTCCACTTTCTTGCCTATAAAATGGGGGTTCCACGAGGGTGCAGTGGGGCATGGGGTGTGAAGGTGCAGAGGGGCAGGCTGCTCGGGGAGCCAGGTGGGAGAAACAGCCTTGCCATCGTGTCGGGAACCTCCAGGTCCCCAGGCATGCTGGGCCACCTCCGCAGCACTTCGGAGCCTAAGCTAAGGACCAGATGGTGTTTTGAGCATTTTAATAAGAGCTATTTGCAGTGTTGCTGCCATAAAAAAAAATTCCTGCTTAATGAGCAAATGCACGTTGGTAGCAAGTTAAAGGCGCTTGGATGTTTTAAATATTATGTACGTCGTGTTCGTGTTAACAAACCTGATTTTTAATTACACCTTCCCCTGCTGCCGGGCTGGGCTGAGGATAGGGGAAGGGGAAAAATTTCAGGCAAAACAAGTGTGCTTTCTCATCAGAAGTGACAGCCAGCTTCTCTGGATCTCCCCTCCACAGACGCTGCACTGAGGGCACACACAGAGACTGGAACTTGGCAGGGTGCAGGGTGGCTTTTTCCTTGCTAATCCTCATTTTGCAGTTATAGACTGAGCCCTGACCCTGGTTAAACACTGAGCCTAATCCTGGGCATGTACTGATCTGCCATATCTGGTCATAGCCTGAGCCTAGACCCTAGTCACATACGGACCACTGATCCTGGTCACAGGTGAGCTCTGATCCTGGGCACTAATTGAGCCTTACTTCTAGTTACAAACTAGAATTTCTGGTCGTGATCTGAGCCCTGATCCCAGCCATGGACTGAGCCCTTGGCTGTGCACCAGAGACCTCAGCTCCTTCAGTGGAGTAGGAGGAGCACATGTTGGATCTGAGTGAGCAGGGAAGGCCTGGTGGGCCCTGGGGAAAGAAATGTTGGGCCGGGCTCATTGGCTGAAGCCATGATGCTGGCTTTCCATCATCATGTGACATGGAAATGCTCCTTTGCACATTCAGCCTGACGTCCTGCCCACTTCCCAGGGAGAACCCCTTGGGGCCTGTGGTCTGGGCACAGTGCTGGGAGAGAGTGGGTGGCTGTCCTGTGCATCTGCCCTGGAAGCCTGTGCACGGGTTTGTTTCCAAGCCCTCCAAGGACTCCTGGCAGGCGTCTGCTGTCTTCCTTTCACAACCAATAAAGTGGTGGCACTGGGAGGTGAAGTGACTTGCCCAGGGTCACACAACTGGCCTGTGGCTTAGTATGTCTGGCTCTGGAACCTGGAGACAGACAAATGGAAGGATACCCCAGGCTCCTGTAGGGTGTGTGGGTATTGGGGAATCCAAGCAAAGAGGGACCCTCCCTCTTGGGGATAGACAGATGGTGATGGAAACTGTCCTGCCTCCACTCCACACCACTGGCCAGCCTCACTCGCCTTGGCCCACGGAGGGGGTGAAAACCATGTCCATCTGTGGGGCCAAGATGCAGGCCCAGTCGACTCACTCTTTGTGTACTTTGTCTCCATTCTCCTCCCCTTAGCTGGGCCTTGTCTTGGGGGTCGTGGCCAGCTGCCCACAGCTCCTCCACCAGAAAAGGCTTGAATGCTTCTCTAAATCAAGTTCAAAAAGACTAGTAGGAAAGGTCCCTGATTGGTCCATACTGGGTCATATGCTCATACCCTGGGCCAATCAGCTGCTGTGGTGCCAAGGGGCTGCTGTGATTGGCAGCATTATGGGGCCTGGTGATTGGGTGCTGCTGGCTCACCCTGTCATATGGGAGGAACTTATCATTGCCAGCAACAGGGCACCGACTGTGAGCAGTCTGGCTGGTTGTCTTTATTGTTGCAATCTGACATTTAATTTTGTGACAATAATGCAAATATCAAATTATTAAAAACATGATGCTAATTATACACTGTAATGTCATATTTATGAGTTTTTGTCTAAAGATAAGCTGGAGTAACCAATGCAATTACCTCTTTAATAAGTCCCCTATTCACATTTTAAAAAAAGTGATGCTGATTTTTGAGGGAGACCAGGCTTTGTCCCTGGTTGCCTCAGAGCATGCCTGAGCAATGGGGACTCTCACAAGCTGCTTCTCCAAGCCTGCCACTGCAGAGAGGAGAGGAGGCCAGAGGGGCTGGGCCTTGGTGCTTGGTGGGCACAGCCCCTTAGAGTGGGGACTCCTGGGCTTCCTGTCTCACCAGGGGCCATGTGGCTCCTTGTCACCCCAGCCCAGGGCACTGGCCCACCAATGGGTGTTCCTAACTTGCTGCCAAGAGACCTCCTGGAGAACAGATGAAGTTGTAGTGGCCCTTTTTTGCTCAAGGACCTTCAATGGCTTCCAAAGCCCATATGGCTAAACTTGGGCCTGAAGTCCTTCCTCAGCCCGCAGAATGTTTGTGTGTCTCCCTTCTTCCTCCAGGGAGTCTTTTCTGCCAACTGATGGTTGGTGTCTGGTGGTCAATTCTTGTTTGTCAAGTGGTTGAGTGAGAGTCTTGCTTAGATGTTCTCCTAGTGTGTTCTTGATTCTGCTCTCTAGAATCTGAGATCACAGGTGTGCGGTCACAAGGGTGGAGATGCCCGGCCCAGGTATGGTTTAGGTGATGTGGACGTGCCTTGCTTGCTCCTTCCTCCAGGCAGCCACCCTTGCTCTCCCTCTGCCAGGAACACACTTCCTTCTCGTCCTGCCTGATAACTCCTGTGATTCTTGGGTTCCAGCCTAGAGACCATCAGGGGCTGTTATGTCTCTGGCCCCTGGCTGGGTAGGCTTCATGTCCCCCTGGGTCCCCATTGGGACTCCCTGACAGCACTTGCCACGCTAATCTCTGACCGTCTGCTTTGTGTCTGTCCTTGTCACAGCAGGCTGTGGGTGCTGAGACAGCTGCCACTCCTTCTGCTCCGTGTCCACAGGATTGGTAGCACATGCACCTGGGTTCCTGCTAGGAGGCAGCTAGCCACATGCCCGGGGCTGTGCATGGTGCTCAGGCGGCTCCTGTCTGCTCGGTGCCTAATGTTTGAGAAACACTAAACGAAGACATGAGAGATGTGTTGAAGTTATCACAGTGGTAGGGATGGCTGCTCACTCAGGCCAGCTGCCCTCCTGCCTCTCATTCCTCAGCCATGGCACGGCAGCCAGGGATATCCCAGGGTGGAAGGACAAGCAGGGCAGGCTCCCTGTCCAGGAGGCCACCGAGTCAGCCTTGGGATAGAGCCATTCAGGGAGCCACATGGCCCGTGGATGGGACAGACAGGGAGACTCTGCTGCCACGGCCAGGGCTTGGATGTATTTGGTGTGCTGCACACGGTCAGGAAGTCAGGCAGTGCTGCTGGCTGGAGGGGGTGGCAGGCCCCAAGGCATCTGAGCGTGGCCCCCCAAATGCTTTCAAGGTGAAACCATTCCTATCATAACACTCGGGTGTGGTTTGTCTCCCACTATGTCAGCACTTGTCCTGATGGTGCAAGACGATTAAGGACAGGCAGTTCCTCTCACATGAGCACGATCAGAGGGGGACACCCAACTCTGCTTGAGGGTAGGTGCCAAGTTCTTCACACACTCGCCAAAAACACCTGCCAACCCCCAAAGCAGTCAGGTTTTTTCCAATTTATTTTTATTTCTTCTTTTTCTCTTTTCTTTTTCTTTTTTGGGGACAAAACCTCACTCTGTTGCTCTGGGTAGGGTGCCATGGCATCATAGCTCACAGCAACCTCAAACTCCTGGGCTCAAGCGAGTCTCCTGCCTCTGCCTCTCCAGTAGTAGCTGGGACTGTAGGTGCCCACCACCACACCTGGCTAGTTCTTTTAGAGATAGGGTCTCACTCTTGCTCAGGCTGGTCTTGAACTCCTGAGCTCAGGCAATCGACCCACCCCAGCCTCCCAGAGTGCTGGGATTACAGGCATGAACCACCATGCTGGACCCTTCCCCTTCCCCTTTCCCTTCCCTCCCCTCCCGTCCCTCCCCTCCCCTCCCCTCCCTCCTCTCCCCTTCCCTTCCCTTCCCTTTCCTCCTCTCTCCTCCCCTCCTTTTCCCTCCCCTCCCCTTCCCTTAGACAGACTCTTACTCAGGGCTGGGATTACAGGCATGAGCCAACATGGGCCTCACCTCCTCTCCCCTCCTCTCTTCTCCTCTCCTCTCCCCTCCCCTTCCTTTCCCTTCCCTCCCCTCCACTCCCCTTCCCTCCCCTCCCCTTCCCTCCCCTCCCCTTCCCTCCCCGCCCCTTCCCTCCCCTTCCTTTCCCTTCCCTTCCCTTTCCTCCTCTCCCCTCCCCTCATTTTCCCTCCCCTCCCCTTCCCTTCCCTTCCCTCCTCTCCTCTCCCCTCCTTTTCCCTCCCCTCCCCTCCCCTTAGACAGTATCTCACTCAGGGCCGGGATTACAGGCATAAGCCAACATGCTGGGCCTCACCTCCTCTCCCCTCCCCTC
>CAUYQV010063739.1:0-12430 GCA_963574575.1 Galagoides demidoff
CTATTCGAGGTTTTTTCTGATTCCATATAAAATGAAGTATTATTTTTTCAAGATCTTTAAAATATGACAGTGGAACATTAATGGGGATTGCATTAAAATTATATATCGCTTTGGGTAGTATGGACATTTTAACAATGTTGATTCTTCCCAGCTATGAGCATGGTATGTTTTTCCATTTGTTGATATTCTCAGCTATTTCTTTCCTTAAAGTGAAACGGAATTCTTATTAGAATCATAGCTCAGAGAAGAGTTTATAACCTGGGTTTAAATTTGATAAAACAATTGCTTGCTAAAACAAAAAATGTCAATATTTTCACAGACTATCCATAACACCCCAAGTACCATAACATAATTGTCAGAATGTCTAGGATACCATCCAATATTGCTTGGCAGGTGAAGCATGTTATAAATCTCAACTTGCAGGGGAGAAAGCAATCAATTAATAGGCATCAAAAATGGGATGTCAAAGATGCTTGAATTGTCTGACAAAAATTGTTAACACTTGTTGTTAAAATGCTTCAACAAGTAAGCCCAAAAACTTTTGGGGGGGAAAATGGAAAGAAAGTCAATTTCTGTAAAGAGATAGAAGAAAAGAAGAAACAAATGGAAATACCAGAAATGAAAATAGTAATCACACACACAAAAAATAAATAAAAAAGGAAAGAAACAAAAGTCACTGGACAAATTCTATAGCAGGAGGGAAATGAGAGAAGATAGAATTATTGAACATATTGACAGATCAATATCCTGCTGGAATAACAGAGAGATAAATAATTTTAAAAATATTAAAAGATCCTCAGACACCTGTGTTATGATATAAAAAGTTCTAAGCGTGGAGTTATTAAAGTCCTGGAAGAGGAGAGAGATAATGGTGCTGAAAAAATATTTGAAGAAATAAGGCCTCAAACTTCCCAAATTCGACAAAAGACCTACAAATGCAAGAATCTCAGGGAAAGTCAATGGATGGGGGCTGGAGGGAGAAGAAAACAGAAAAGGATTCCACGCTTAGATAATCAAATTGTAAACAAACAAACAAACATGGAAAAGAATAAAACCTCGTAAGCAAAAACATTATTTACAGGGAAGGAATGATTTGGAAGACTTTCGTCATATGACCCCCTCATAAGTATTTGCGAAAGAGAAGTGAAAACCTATGTTCACACTAATGCCTTTACACAAATATTTATGGTATCATTATTTATAATTACCCCATACTGGAAGCAATAATGTCCTTCAACAACTTAATGGATAAACATGTGTTGATATGGCCTTACAATGAAATAATGCATGAATAGATGTAAAAACATGAATGAATATTAAAAATACTACACTAAGAGAAAGAGACTTACAGACTCCAAAGTTTACTTGCTACAAATGATTCAATTTATATGACATTCTCAAAACAGCATAACAGCAAAAACACCAAACAGCAGGTGGTTACCCGTGCTGGGGTAACGGGTTGACTACAGTGGAGCCAGAGTAAATTTAGGGTGACAGAATAGTTTTGTATTTGGTTTTGGTGGTAGTTACACAACTATATGTGTTTGTCAAACCTCAATGAACCATACCATAAAGAAGGTGGATTTTGCCAAATATAAATTATTTCTCAATAACCTTGTCTAATTTTTTTTAATGTTTCCTCTAAAGTTGCATTAAACTCCTTAAAATCTGAGTTGAAGCAAGGAAACTGTTATTGTAATATCCATCAATACTAATGTGCTAAAGTTAACATAATTTTTACAAAAATAAAAGAAAAATGCTTAATGGACAAAGAAAGCAGGGGATTATTTTGTGTCATTCTCTCTAAGAGTTGACTTTCGGTTCTGTCCACTGATCTATAAAAAGATATTATCATATTATAAGGGATTAAATTAGGTGAAAAATGTTCATTACACACCAAATATTTGTTTTCTTTATGATGATTTCAACAAGATGACGATTTCACAGATTATTTTAAAGTGCTCTGAAACTGACAAAGAGGCTTGGCACCTGTAGCTCAAGCAGCTAAGGCGCCAGCCATATACACCTAAGGTGATGGGTTTGAATCCAGCCCAGACCTGCCAAACAACAACGAAGGCTGCTACCTAAAAAATAGCTGGGCGTTGTGGTAGGTGACTGTGGTCCCAGCTACTTGGGAGGCTGAGGCAGGAGACTCACTTGAGCCCAGGAGTTGGAGGTTGCTGTGAGCTGTGATGCCATGGCACTCTACCCAGGGGGACAGGTTGAGGCTCTGTCTCAAAAAAAAAAAAAAAAAAAAAAAAAAAGAAAGAAACAAAAAACTGACAAAGAGACATAGAGTTAATAAATTGAAGAGTTTTTTTTTCTTTTTTTGCCAAACAAATTTCTTCACAAATAACAATATAATTTTATTAATATTCATTATTTTGGCTTAACTGGTTCCACATGACTGTGATTTGAAAAAATCATTAAAAAATAAAATACAACCAATAACTGGTTGTGTTGGAAATGGGACAGGGTGGTCTGGAAATCTCTGAAGGCAAAAGGCTGCTAAATTTCTAATAGAAGCAAATGTATTTTATATATATTTAGCTCAGTATAGGATTTTGTTCAGAAGTCTTTTTCAAAAATAGCCAAGAATAAATCAGGTATAATATGACACTCTTTTGAATAAAGAGTGTTAACAAAAATACTATACTGTATTAATATTTTAAATTAAAAAATGACAAAGTATTGACAAGGATTGGAAACCAAATTTTTAACATTAAATGCATATTGAATTTTCCCAGTGCAATCTAAAAACATTTACTTCAATAAAGAGCAGGAGGGAGATTTCCATTGGTGCAAAGTATATTAAAATGTATAAAGCCAAGCATGGTGGCTCCTACCTATAGTCCTAGCATTCTGGGTGGATTGCTTTTGGTCAGGAGTTCAAGACCAGCCTGAGCCAGAGCAAGACCCTGTCTCTAAAACTAGCTGGAGGTTGTGGTGGGTGCCTGTAGTCCCAGCTACTCAGGAGCTGAGGCAAGAGAATTATTTGGACCCAAGAATTTGAGGTTGCTGTGAGCTGTAACACCATGGCACCCTGCTGAGGGTGACAAAGTAAGACTTTGTCTCAAAAAAAAAAGAAGTATAAGACTTAAAAAAGAATATTCCAAAAATTTTCAGTATTCTAAGTTATTCTGTCTCATCACCTTTTGTCAAAAGGTGATAGCCTGGTTGTATTTAAAAGTTGAATTGGTAGGGGGACCACACCTATGGAGCATATTGCAAGTACAAGTTGGATTTATCAGGTGTAGAGCATAAATATCTTAATCCTATAATTGGGTAAAAATAGTGAAGGCTGTGTTGTTTAGTAGGATGTAAGCATTCCAGTTTGTACAGACAATCAACACACTGAATCCTATAATGGCATAAATGTATTTATGATCTATTTACGAAAGACTTAATTAAAAAAAAAAGTTGAAATAGCTCTTTCCCCCCTGATTTCCTAAAACCAGGCATGACTAAGTACTTCAAACTATCAAAAAAGTATCACTTTTAGCAAAGCTGGGACTATTTAGATGATATACTGAAGTTTTGAACACAGTGTCTCTGAATCATCAGCCTTATTTCTCTTTATGATTTACTTCTAATATCCAGAAGCAGAATCCAGTTATGGATCCAGTAAATTGTCTCTTAAGATGCCTCATCATTTTCTTGTCTTAATGAGACTTACATAGACAAGACTCTTAAAAATATTTTAAAGAAAATAGCCAAATTCAATCTCTGCAGGATGAATTCAGACAGTGTTTACCTAACGTCGCTCTTGAAAACGCTATTTAGAAGGTTATGAGAAGGCTTTTCTACTAATGTTGAGTCGTTGCCAGATTTTAAGAGGGATTTCAGAATTCAAATTTGATGTAGCTGTCAGAAGGATATGTGGAATGTCACTTTGGAGATTTGGGGGCAAAAATCTTTCTGTGTTTGTCAGAAGAGAAGAGGCTTTGCCTGTCATCTATTTTTATCAGGATACATTTGCAAAGATGTATTTTTTCCCTGGCACTTTTCCCTTTGAAGGCAAAGTAATATAGTGCTATTAGTACTATTGCCAAATATTCTGGTTCTCTGCTTTTTGGCACATGGCAGGATTGTATCTTCCACCTCCCTTTGGGTTGTGGGGCTGTGAAGGAGTTTGGCTAATGAGTTATGAGTGAAAAGGAAGTTGGACCCTTCCAGGCTGAGCATCTAATGCCAACGTGAAACCCAAAGGATTCTGTCTCCGGTTGCCTAAGTCATCAACTGTATTAGTTTTCCAGGGTTGCCATAATGAATTACCACAACTAGGCAGCTTAAAACAAAGAAATTTATTCCCTCAGAGTTCAGGAGGCCGGATGACGAAATGAAGGGGTTAGAAAGGCAGGACCTTTCTGGAAACTCTGAGGGAGAAGAATTGTCCCTTATCTCCTTCCTAGGTTTTCGTGTTTGTTAGGCCTTTGTAGATGCATCACGTCAATCTCCACATCCATCTTCACATCACTTTCTCTACATCTTCTGTGTCCTCTCCTCTTCTTTAAGGATACCAGTCTTTGGATTTAGGACCCATCTTAAATTTAGGATGATTTTAGATCAATATCCTTAACTGATTATATGGGCAAAGACCCTATTTCCAAATGTAATCAAATTCTGAGGTTCTAGATCAGCAGTTCTCAACCTGTGGGTCACGACCCCTTTGGGGATTGAATGACCCTTTCACAGGGGTCACCTAAGACCATCCTGAATATCAGGTATTTACATTACGATTCATAACAGTAGCAAAATTACAGTTATGAAGTAGCAACGAAAGTATTTTATGGTTGAGGGTCACCACAACATGAGGAACTGTATTAAAGGGTTGCGGCATTAGGAGGTTGAGAACCACTGTTCTAAACGAATATAAAATTTTAGAGAATAATTTTAGAGAATACGATTTAACCTGCTACACTAGGCCATGGTCCAGATTCTTGTTTTTGCCTTTTTTTTTTTTTTTTGCAGTTTTTGGCCAGGGCTGGGTTTGAACCCGCCACCTCTGGCATATGGGACCAGCACCCTACTCCTTGGAACCACAGGTGCTGCCCATACTTAATTCTTAATTTGTATCACTGGTCTGTTGGGATTTCTTAACCTTCTTGAGCCAATTTGAAAATACAGCGTTTTCTGTTACTCTTTTGAAATTTAACAAAAAGAAAAAAAAAAGAAAGAGTGTATAAATATTTTTGTTACATGGCTTGAGTCAGGACTGTAAATATTCCCATTACCTGAACAGTGTTCATTATACCCATTAGGTAGGTCTATGCCCCTCCTCTCCTTCCCATCCCCAGCTTGATTTCCTTTGTGATCTCTTGTGCCCATTGGTTGGTTCCAACTTATTAGAGTACATATGGTGTTTGTTTCTCCATTCTTGAGAAATTTTGCCGAGGATAATGGTCCCAAATTCCTTCTAATTTTTGTTGCAAAATGGCTTAATTCATCCTTTTTATAGTATGCCATGATATACCTACACCACATTTGTTAATCCACTCATTAATTGACGGGCACTTGGGTTGATTCCATATCATTGCAATTTTGAATCATGCTGCAATAGTCATTTAAATGAGAGTGTCTTTTTGACAAAATGACTTCCTTTCCTACTGATAGATACCCAGTAATGAAATTGCTGAATTGAATGGTAGGTTGACTTTTAGTTCTTTCAGAAATTCTTCATACTGTTTTCTATAGGGGTTGTACTAATTTGCAGTCACACCAACAATGTATAAGCATTCATTTCTCTTTGAATTCACACAAGCATCTATTGGTTTTGAACTTTTTAGTAAAAGCCATTCTAATTGGGATAAGGGGATTGTAGTATTTATTTTTATTTTATTTATTTATTTGAGACAGAGTCTCATTTTTATTGCCCTCAGTAGAGTACTGCGGCATCCCAGCTCACAGCAACCTCAAATTCTTGGGCTTAAGTGGTTCTCTTGCCTCAGCCTCTTGAGTAACTGGGACTACAGGTGCCTGCCACAATGCCTGGCTATTTTTTTTTTTTTTAAGAGCTGAATGTTGCTCTTGCTCAGGCTGGTCTTGAACTAGTAAGCTCAGGCAATCCACCTGCCTCCACCTCCCAAGGGCTGAGATTCTCATTGTGGTTTTAAATTGCATTTCCCTGATGATTAGTGACACTGAACATTTTTTCATGTTTTTTAGCCATTCATCTTTCTTCTTTTAAGAAGTTTCTATTCATGTCTTTCTTTCCATTTTTCAATGGAGTTTGTTTTTTTCTTGCTGATTTGTTTGAGTTCTGTGTAGAGGCTGGATATCAGCCCTTAATCAGATGTGTAGATTGCGAATATTTTCTTCCACTCTGTAGGTTGTCCATTTGCACTATTGATTATTTTCCTTGGAAATAGAGAGCTTTTTAGTAAGATATCATAAGTATAAATTTATAATTTATATGCTTTAAAATTTACATGTTATAGAAGAATGATGAATTTAAGTAAAATATTTTACTCATTATGCTTATATTATTTTTTAAGTTTCTTTTTTATTTTATTTTAGTTTAGTTTAGTTTTTGAGACACAGTCTCACTTTGCTGCCCTCAGTAGACTGCCATGGTGTCAAAGCTCACAGCAACCTCAAACTCCTGGGATCAAGTGATCCTCTTGCCCCAGTTTTTCTATCTTTAGTAGATACAGGGTCTCACCTTACTCAGGCTGGTCTCCAAGTCCCGAGCTCAGGCAATCCACCCAACTTGGCCTCCTAGAGTGCTAGGATTACAGGTGCGAGCTACTATGGCTAGATTATGCTTATATTCTATTTGTTAAGACTAGTGATGTAAATTTTTGTTTCCTTTATTGCTTGTCTTTTGATTTGCTATGGCAAATATATATATATATAATCTTAGATCTATTCTTTATACCCCTTTGCCTTTTGATTTTTGATAATTATATATATCTCTTCATCATTCACCTCCGAGATCTAAGATATTCTAGCAGTTCTCTAGATTGTCATCTAATTCAACATAGTGTTTATACTATCTATCAAATAACTGTACTTTCATTTCTCTCCTTTTAAAAATTTCAGAATACTATAGGGGTATACATGTTTTGGTTACATAACTTATTTTGTACATTTTAAGTCAAAGTTGTAAGTGTGGTGTTCACCCACAATGTGTGCATTACATCAAGTACATGTAAATCAATCCAAGCCAGGCTCTTGCAGCAACTATTTGATTTCTATTGAGTTTTACTTCCATATGTGTGCATAAATGTTGATGAACTAGTTCAAATTTAGTATTGAGTACATGTGATGTTAACTACAAATTTAGTATTGAGTAAATGTGGGGTTTGTTTTACCATTCTTGAGATACTTCACCCCAGCATATTTTGGATATCAGCCCCTTCAAATGTATAATATGTAATTATTTTCTGCCATTCTGTAGGATGTGTATTTACTCCATCAATTATGGCTTTAGCAGTGCAGAAACTTTTTAATTTCATAAGTTCCCATTTGCTTATTTTTGTTGTTGCTATGATTGCTTTTGGAGTCTTTATAAATTCTTTCCCTGGGCATATATATATATACATTACATACATATATATATATATATGTATTATATATAAGTTATATAATATATGTAATTATATACATATATATAAGTTTTTCCAACATTTTCTTCTTGAATTCTTATAGGTTCATGCCTTAGTTTTAAGTCTTTCATCCATCATGAATTAATTTTTGTGAGTGTTGAGAGGTTCAGATCCTGTTTCAATCTTTTACATGTGGCTATTCAGTTTTCCCAGCACCATTTATTAAATAAGGATTCTTTTCTCAGTGTATGTTTTTGCTGCTTTGTCAATGATAAGATGGCAATATGAGGATGGTTTCATATCTAGGTCATCTGTTCATATCCATAGGTTTGTCTCATTTTTGTGCTAGTTCCATGCTATTTTAGTTACTATAGCCTTGTAATATAGCTTAATGTCTAGTAAAGAAATGCCTCCCAAATTTTTCTTATTATATCAAGTTGCAATAACTATTCAGGATCTTTTCTCATTCCATATGAACCACAGAACTGTTTTTTGTAGCTCTGCAAAAAGTGTAACCGGGATTTTGATTACATTGACTTTGTAAATCACTCTGGGCAGTATAGCCATTTTAACAATGCTAATTCTGCTGATTTGTGAATTTGATATGATTTCTATCTGTTTATATCCTCTAAGATTTCTTTCCCTAGTGTTTGATAATTCTTCATAGAGGTCTTTTACCTTCATCATTAAATATATTCCTAAATATTTTATTTTATTGGTTGCTACTATGAAAGATATTGTCTTTGATTTTGTTCATAGCTTGACTATTATTGGTGTATGTGAAAGCTAATGATTTGTATACATTGATTTTGTAACTTGAGATTTTGCTGAATTTATTTATCAATTCCAGGAGTGTGTTGGTTAAATATGAGGACTTTTCTAGGTCTAAGATCACATCATTAGCAAAGAGGGATAGTTTGACCTCTTCTTTCCCCATTTTGATACACTTGATTTTCTTCTTTTGTCTGATTGCTTCAATGAAGACTTTCAGCCCCGTGTTGAATAGAAGTAGTCAAAATGGTCAGCCTTGTCTGATTTCAGTTCTAAGTGGGAATGCTTTCAGTTTTTCTCTGTTCAATATAATGTTGCCTGTGGGCCATTATGATATCAGATAACATAGACTTCAGACAAAGATGGTCATCACATAATGATGAAGGGAACAATTCAACAAGAACACTTAGTAATCCTAAATATTTAAACATTTTACCCCCAAACTACTGAATATATATTCTCATTAGCTCATGGAACATTCTCTAAGGTTGATCACATCTTAGGTTAAAAGATATGTTTCAACAAATTTGAATAAATACAAATTATACCATGCATCCCTTCATATCACAGTGGAATAAAAAGAAATAAATTTTAACACAAAGTCCTACATAAAGTCATGTAAACTAAGCAACCTATTGCTGAATGATAGCTGGGTCAAGGAGGAGATAAAGATGGAAATTAAAAGAATCTCTGACTAAATGATAAAGGTGACTCAAGTTATCAAAATCTTTGGGATACAGTAAATATCCAAATGTCCTGAGAGAAAACTCATAGCTTTGAATGCCTACATCCAAGATAGAAAGAGCTGGGTGTCATGACAGGTGCCTGTAGTCCCAGCTACTCAGGAGGCTGAGACAAGATAATCACTTAAGCCCAAGAGTTTGAAGTTGCTGTGAGCTATAATGCCACAGCACTCAACCCCAGGGCAACTGAGTGAGACTCTTGTCTCCACAAAAAAAAAAATAAATAAATAAAAACAACCAGAAGGATCACAAATCAGCAATCTAATGAATAGTCTCAGGGAACAGGAAAAGAAAGAGAAAACCAATCTCAAATTCAACAGGAGAAATAACCAAGATCATAGGAGAACTAAATGAAATTGAGAACAAAAGAACTGTACAGAAAATTAATGAAGCAAAAATTTGGTTCTTTGGAAAGAGAAACAAAACTGACAAGTCTGTTGCTAGATTAAACAGAAACAGAACAGAAAGAACTCTAATAAGCTAAATTAACATTGAGGATGGAAAAATCACACTGATATCAGGGAAGTACAAAACATCATCTTGGAATACTATAAAAATCTTTTTGCTTATAAACTTATAAGTGTGGAGAAAATGGAAAAATTTGTAGAAATGCACAAACTCCCTAGCCTTAATCAGGAAGAAATAAAACTCCTAAACAGACCAATATCAAGCACCAAGATTGAAGCAGCAATAAAAAATATTCTAATAAATAAAAGTGTCAGATGGGATGGTTTCACTCCTTAATTCTACTAAATCAATAAAGAACAACTAGTACCTACTGCAGAAATTATTTTATAACACCAAATGGGAAGGGATCTTCCCCCAACTCATTCTCCAACGCCAATAACTACTTGATGTTAAATCCTGGGAAGGACACAACTAACAAAGAAAACTACAGATCAATATTCCTTATGAATATAAATCCAGAAATTCTCAACAAAATCTGAGCCAAGCATATTCAGCTGCCCATCAAAAAAAAAAAAAAAGTTCATTATGACCCAATAGGCTTTATTACAGATATTCAAGGATGGCTCAACACACACAAAAACAGATATATAATTCACCACATAAATGGATGGAAAAATAAGGACCATGTGATTCTTAAAATTGATGTAGAAAAGCATTTGACAACATTCAGCACCCTTTTATGATAAGAACACTTAACAAAATAGGTGTAGATGGGACATACATCATCATTATAAATGCATATGTGATAAACTCCATTTCTCTTTTTGGTTGAGCAATTATATATTTAACTTGAAAGCAATGTTCCTAAACTCAGTTCATTTAGTGTCCATAACTTGACTCTATTATTTGGAAGGAAGGAAGATTTTTAGCCTTACCTCCGGGCCCAGGTCACTCTGACTTTGGTTGTTTGGCTAACCTCTTCCTGGGGTCTCTTTTGCATACATTTCCCAAGCAGGTTATCTGTTTGCATCCAAGGAAATGGAGGTTGGGAACCCTTTCTTCTCAATCTGTTTTATTATCATATTTGCAACAAGATTTTTCATGTTTGTAACATTACCTTTTTCCTGGTGTTGGTAAAATTTATTCATTGGAAGGGGCTGTGGGAAAGAGGTCGAGAGAGAATTCAACATGCAAACTGAATTCAGCCCCCTAAGTCAGAACTCTATTGTTGATTTGGAATGATTTCTGTGTGTTCATCATAGTCCAAACCAAGTGCCTGGTGCAGAGACAGCCCTTAAGAAATAAGTATTGATTGATTTTTAGCAGAGTTGAAAACAATCACTTCTAGAAGAGATTGAATCAATTAAAATGCAACTATGAGACCTGAAGTTTAAAGACTTTTGATGGTTTAAATATTTTTTTTTCTCATTTATCATTTATGAGATACATCTCATTTATACCAATATACGGAGCACAGCATAATACAGTGGTGTGGTACCTGTCACTGAGGTCTTTATAAGCTGTTAAGTCTCTGCTTTGTATTCAGCTCCTGTTGGGAAGCTTCTTAACATAGTAAACAGTATTGTACATCCCTGTACTTTACAATTATAAATCCCTCAATGATTTCCAGGACACTTTCTCAGATTAGGGTATCTCATGCAGTCCACAGAGCAATCCTCACAAGTTATTTTTGTTTTACTGGGGATGAAAGGGAGACCTAGAAAGTAAAAAACAAATTAAAAAAAACAAACAAAAATACACACCAAAGTTTATACAGACAACAATGTGCCGTGATAGGAACATAAAAATTCAAGGTAGGCTAGAGGGCCAAATATATTACCATCTCCCTTTTCAATCAAGATCAAAGGTATCAAAGATGTTCATTAATTTGGGAAATTTACTGAGTATTCAGAGCTTTGCACACATCTTATCTGTCAGGCAACTACACAATTACACCCCAAACTCACAGGAAGAACCCAAATGAATGCCAACATCAATTACCTGTGGGGACCTGTAGGACAGTTTATTGGTTTCTTGGTTCCTCAACTAACATGTCCTATGTAGAAAGGAGAAAGAAACTCTGGTAGAAGAGGAAGGGGTATTTTTATTCTGGAAGAAAATTCTGTACTCCCAATGGCTGTTATTATAGATGAATAAGGAGGCAAATCGGAACAGCAAAAGGACAAAATCTGGATAAAAGATATAAAAACTGGAGGAAAAATGAAAATTCAGTCCCTTTCAGCTCTTTGTGCATTCCTGGCATTTAGTAACTATTCAGATGGCCAGCTGAGGTGTCCACCTATCATCAGGTTTTTTTGCGTTCTGTAGACAGGGGGCTACAAGCCATCTTGTAGGAATGTTAAGTTAGGGCTGAATGGTTCCTAACTGCCAGCATAATCAAGCAATATTTACCACAAAGCATAAAATGAAGTCCCTGTGGATTTGTTTTCTTTTTAAATCCAGAATGTATTGCTGAGAAGATGCTAAACATATTTGTCACTCTCTAAAAACTCTGCCACCTTCTGCCAAGGGATGATGGAAAGATTAATTCCTGGTTACCTGAGAAACTGGAACACCTTACCTCTAGGTAGCAAGGGAGCTTCCTTTGAATCCAGAAGGCTACTTTATAACCTATGTGTAGAAATTTGAACCAAATTGAACAAATAATCATTAAAAGGTGGAATAAAGGCTCAGTGCCTGTGGCTCAGTCGGCTAGGGCACCAGCCACGTACACCTAAGGTGGCAGTTTCGAATCCCCAGCCCGGACCCACCAAACAACAATGATGGCTGCAACCCAAAAATGGCCGGGCGTTGTGGTGGGCACCTGTGGTCCCAGCTACTTGGGAGGTGGAGGCAGGAGACTCGCTTGAGCCCAGGAGTTGGAGGTTGCTATGAGCTGTGATGCCATGGCACTCTATCCAGGGGGATAGCTTGAGGCTCCGTCTCAAAAAAAAAAAAAAA
>CAUYQV010063740.1:0-39577 GCA_963574575.1 Galagoides demidoff
GCATGCAATCCGAAATACTTCCATCAAACTGATCAACACAGCCTTCATGTCATTTTCTCAGTTATAGTTTTAAAACATTCTGATTCTACTCTTAGAGAGTTTCACTTGTACCCCTGTAAGATATACCTCAAAAATGGTCCCTCCCATGCCCCGCCCCCCCCCCCCTGCGCCCCCCCCGCTCCCCCCCCCCCACCCCCCCGCCCGGCGGGGGGGGCGCGCCCCCCCGGGCCGGCCCTCGGGGGGCCGGCCCCGCCCGGGGCGGGACCATTTCTGAGGTTTATCTTACGGGGGTACAAGTGAATCTCTCTAAGAGTAGAATGAGAATGTTTTAAAACAATAACTGAGAAAATGACATGAAGGCTGTGTTGATTAGTTTGATGGAAGTATTTCGGGTTGCATGTGAAAACCCCACACTGTACCCCAGAAGTACATTAATGGACATAGTTACCATTCAATAAAAAAAATTTTTTAAAAATTTTATTTACAAAGACAAGTGGCATTGATTGTCAGGGGCACTTTGTCAGCCCCTACCCTGGAGCTTAGGTACTTAACGTATAGTCCCAGGTCTGGCAGTATCAGCAGCGCCCGGGAGCTTATTAGAAACTCACAGACCCTTAGGCTGCAATAGGATGCCCAGGTGACATGTGTGCCTGCTCAGGTATGTGTGGCCCTGCTCCCAGGAGGAGGATGCTGCGGGAGTCAGCCAGCACTGCAGCACCAGATAGAGGGTTCCCATCACTGTCAGCATCTCCTCTGCCTGTCATCTCTATCAGCCTGGTTGTCACATTTCTATAGCATCTCCTCCTTGATGACTCAGACGATCTGAGCAGCTGTCTACATTTGATTACGGTGTTTCCAAGGGGTCAGCAGAGCCACACACTCCGGTCTCTGTTTTTCATAAAGATATACAGGGAGGACTTGGCTACCTAGCTGTGTCAGGTGATACACCCCCACTCTCAGGAACTATCCATTTAGACTCATCAAATGTCATACAGTTCCCCAGACACCCCATGCTGCTTCAAGCTTTTGTGCTTTATACATAGCACTGTGCTTGAAATATTCACAAGGAAAGTCTTGTGCGTCATCTTGCCACCAGGGAAATTTATCCAACCTTGAAAAAACTGACATCCATGAGACCTTTTGCCCCCATGCGGAGTTACTCATTCCTCCATGCGAGCCCGATACCCTGTATATGCCCTTGCACTTGCCCTTAGCTTGTCTATGGTAATAACAGCCTTACCGCTCTGTCTCCCCATCTAGATGCTAAGCCCCTTCGTGCGAAGGCTCATCAATCTCTGCTATCTGCATTCACATGCCTAGCACAGGGCTAGAGATAATGAATACTCAGTAAATTGACATTGTTTTTAATTTAATTGACCTGAAAGTGAGTTAACATTTCTTCATAACTAGCATGCTAACCTAATCACCACCGAATCCTTTTAATAAGAATACCTACTAACAGCCCACAAAAATGTCACTCTCTAGAACAAACAGGGAATGTTGCCTATTAGACAATAGCTGTGGCTCATACCAGGCCCAAGCTTGGATACTCCCTAGAATTTGGATTCCGGATCTGGATCTGGCCCTTGCCCAGCAATAAGGAGGAGGCAGGAGAGGGGCTGAGAGGATGAACTTGGATCCTATCAGCCTGAGCCTTCTTTCCTGGAAGATGGCTACAGTGTGGTCTCAGGGACATGTTAGCTTTCCACGCAAAGAAGAAGGAACTGGCTTAGGTGCCCATGCCAAGTTTGTGACACAGACAGGGGCAGAATTGCCCAGGCTTTGCCCGGGATGCTATCTAATAGAGCCGGGCAGACTCCCCTAAAAGGAGTTTTATAGGAGGTCACCTTCTGTCACCATGTCCCCTTTCCCACCTGGCCCAGCTATACCAGAACAGGGTGGGAGGGCAGAGAAAGACTGCATCCCCAAAGATCTTAACAAGAAAACACCTTTCTATCACAACTTGAATCCCACTTTCTGCTGGATGAGAGGTTAGTCCAAAATGCTCATCTGTCTCATCCCTCTGCTGTTTTTGAGCTGACATTTTAACAAAGCTTCCACCCAAGAATCCTGCCATTTGGAGGACAACAGTCCAGCCTGGGTAGAGTCTTGGCAGCAAATATGGCCCCGGGACCTTTACACCAGACTCCCTGCCCAGTGTCCTCTCTGGCCATTGTTCAGGGAAGCCCCACCCTCCCATATGCCAATGCCATCATGACTGGACAGCTAGTATTCATGCTCAAGCACATGTGAACACTTGGGTGCATTGCCACATGCGTGTACAGAGGGGAGTCACAGCCAGTTACCCCATCACTCCTGACACACCACTGCTCAAGGAGAACAAGGAGCTGGCACTATGCTTTGCTTTGTCTCTACCTCCCCTATGCTTGGCCAGAAATGAGAAGCCAGTGCTAATGAGAAGAAGTGCCACTGAGCAGGCCCCCTCCCCTGTCTGGTCTTCAGTTACTGCATCACTAGAAGGAGCATGTCGTGCTTGGTAGCAGCCACAGCTGATATCAATTTGCAAGCTGCATGCCCAGCGCTTTACGTGCATTTCCTCATTTGATCTTGACAATGAGGCCAGCCTGCAAATGGGAACCTCTGAGTGGCTCAGGCTGGTTTTCCCCCAGAAGTAGAATCTGAGACAAAAGTTAATGTGCACATAGTTGAGTCGGAAGGTGATCCTAGGAAGTAGCAATAGGAAAGTGGATAAGGGACCCCCGTCAATAAAGGTGGCTGATAAGCTGGGTACCTGGTGGCCAATCCAATGAGGAAACTCTGGGACGTGGGGAGACCACTCACCATCACGTCAGCCCATGTGCGGGATCAGGAGGCTGCAGGATTTGTGTCAGATTGAACCATGCAAAATTGCTGCTCATTTTTCACCTAGAGAGGTAGGAATTTCATGAGGGTGTTAATCCCATGGCCCTCCCAGTCTACCTGACCCAACAGAGCAGTTTTGAGCAGTTCTGGAGGGAAATCCTTTGGGAACAGAGGCACAGGTCATGGTGGTAGGTAGGGCATACCCTGAACAATCAGAGGGTTTTGAGTGGGACCCTGACGGCATCTGCTGTGTGATCAGAAGAACTGAGACGCAAAGGGGATTCAGACCCAGGGAGTCTGTCTCTATAGTGCATAGATTTAACTCACACATGGCCTTCATCTAATTTCTAAGACCTTATCATTTCCCTTGATTGCCTTTTGCTTCTAAGGTTCTAGAAGTCTTCAACATCAAACTCCAGAACTCAAAGATGCTGAGTCTTAAACATAGGTGCAAACCAAGCCAATTAGCCAAAGCAGGCCACTCATTCACCTGTTTCACAGACCTTGGTCAAGTAGGCATAATGATTCAGGCTTGGTACTGGGCTCAGAGACATTTCATGGTCAAGTTCCTACCTGATAAACAAATACTGCCCTGAGACGATAGAGTAATACCAACATATATTCAGTTGACCCTGGAACAACACAGGTTTGAACTGCCTGGGTCCACAGTATAATACATATAATATACAAAATACGTGTTAATGCCACTATAAGGCTCTGGTCAATGGCAAGCTATTAGCAGTTAAGGTTGGTAGGGGGATGTCAAAAGTTACATACAGACTTTTAATTGCACAAGGATTCAGCAACCCTAATCCCTATGTCATTCAAGGGCCAAGTACACAATGAAATAGGGTAAGGGCAGTACCAGGCTAGTGTTGGGGGCCAGCGGAGGGCTGTGTGGCCCTTGGAGAGGAGGAAGAGAGAGGTGTCTGCAGGAACACACACATCCTGAGCTGTACAGAGAGCCAAGCAGGACCAATGCCCACGAGTCTTCTCCAGTCATTTCAAGGATACGACTAATGTGCTTTGTGGAACAAGTGATTTACAGAGTTGCACAAGACCCCAATTCTTTAGCTGTTGTCTGTGAACTTCTGTTTCCAACTTTTAGGGATGAGTTATGACGCATCGCCCTGAAAATTCAATTACCTCGGCAAGACATTCAGCATAAATCAAAGATATTTAGAGCTGGAAGAGGCGTGAGAGATCATCCACAGAGTGGAAACGACTTGCCCAAGGTCACACCGGAGACAACTGGGTTGGCTGAGATAGATGAGCAACCTGTAACTTCTGCCTCTAGGAGCCTGTGCTGGGGAAGAGGTCCACTGCCTTCACACCTGAGGCCTTTCCTAGCATCAGGTCAGGGGCTCGAAAAGGCCCAGGGAGAGAATCAGAGAAGCTGACGTGGACTCTGAGCTCCCCCACCATGGTTCCTGACATCTGTCTGATCAATAACACCGGGATAATAGTCACGGCTTTGCTGAGAACTAAATGAGGTAATGTCTGAAGACGTTAGGTTCACAAATGAGACATAATCCTGCAAATGCACGGGGTTATTCATAATTTTTATTATTCGTTATTAGGAGCTGTTATGGTTCCTTGTGCCAGGAATAATGATGGTACAATAACTTGTTTCCCATTTTTGAAGCATTTTGTTGGCTTAATAAAGTATTAATATATTTAAAAATTCAGACACCAAAGAGAATAGCAAATGAAAAGTAAACGTCTTCCTACTGGCCTCCTAAGCCCCAAATCTTTCCTCCGACGGTAACCTCTGTCAATACAACAATTTCTTATAGACTGACCCAGAAAATGCTTCCCGTGTTAAAGCGTGTGTGTGTATGTTTGTGTGTGTGTATGTTTGTGTGTGTGTGTTTCCCATTGTTCTGCATCTTGCTTTTTCTTTTTTTTCATGTAACACTATTCCTTGGACAGGATTACATAGTAGTAAATATAGATCCACTTCATTCTTCTTTAATGAGGAAAAAGTGTTCCACTAATGGATAAACCAGAAATTTGTTGAACCAGACTCCTGTTGATGGTCATTTGTGGTCCTGCTGGGATTCTTCTTTCTCTTCTGACAGAGCTGCAGGGAGCTGCTCGTGCATGCATTTAAGAGTGTGGAGAATCACGGTAGCCTGTGGGTTCTCAGACCTGAAGTTGCTGGATCAGTCGCCAAGTGCAATGAAAGGCTTGAAACGTGGTTAAGCAGCCGTCTAGGGAAAGGTCACAATGGCAAACCCCTTTAAGTATATATGGGAATGCCTTTTATGCCCGAGTCCTCATCGATCCTGGAAAATAGAAAATTTTTTACTATTTCCCGATCTGAGAAGTGGAAAAATAGAATCTTTTTACTATTTTGATTTGTACATCTTTTATTAAGACTGCCAGGGAACTTCTTTTCATATGTTGATTGACAGTTTACTTGGCAATGTTGTTTTGTTTTCTTTCGAGGAAGGGGAGGGTGTGTGTAAGAGAGAGAGAGAGGAAGAAGGAGAGAGACATGAAGTAGTTCCCTGATCAACTGCTAGTTTATAGCCTTTGCCCGTTTTTTCTACTTTTTCTTCTGTATCAGTTTATATAACCTGCTATAAATGTAGGAGAACAGTCTTTGATTAAATAATACAAACTTTTTTCCCCTGGCTCATTGTTGACTTATTTCTTTATCATTTTTTTTGCCACACGTTGTTTTAAATGTATAAAACAACTTAACAGACCCTTCCCTTTCCACTCTGACCACAGCTGTAATCTGTTACAAACTGAAACCAGACCACGTTGCTGTCTTGCATAAAACCCTCCTGATGTTTTCCATCATCCTGAGAATAAATTCCACAATGACTATGACCTTGAAGGCCCTTCCCAGTCTAGGAGCTGCCTGTCTCTCCAGCTCCGTACCTGCCCCTCCGCCTCACTCACTCACTGTCCCCCAGGCAGGCCTGAGCTCTTTCTCCTATCAGCTCTTGACCCCTTGCTTAACCCCCATCTGGAATGTTCTTTCCTCATTCAGCAGATAGCCCGCAGGTCACAATTTAAATGTCACCTCCCCAGAGAGGCTTCTGTGATTTCCCATCTCTAGGAGGTTGCCTCAGTTGTCTTCTGCCTGAGCTCCTTGTGTGTCTGTCTCCTTGGCCACACTCGTCACAGTGCACAGTTGTGTATCTGCTGGCTTCCCCCTGCCATCCCCCCATCTGGAATATGAGCTCCCTGAGGGCAGCACCTCACACATCTGCTTTCCCATTGCACCCCAGCACCTGGATCGCTACCTGAGACACTGTGGGCCTCCCCGGCTGTTTAACGCAGGAATTATGCTTAGGTAGAACTCTCGTTCCCTTCCTTTGCAGCTTTGTGTTTTTTCTGGGCAGCTTGGAAAGGTACTTAACTCTCATTTCACTTTCAGGTCTAAAGTCCTTCCTTTTTTTTTTTGAGACAGAGTCTTGCTCTGTCATCCTGGGTAGAGTGCTGTGAGCATCATAGCTCACAGCAACCTCAAACACTTGGGCTCAAGCGATCCTCTTGCCTCAGCTTCCCAAGTGGCTAATGACTGTGGGTGCCCACACAACAGTCGTCTAGTTTTTCTAATTTTAATAGAAACAGGGTCTCACTCTTGCTCAGGCTGGTCTCGAACTCCCGAGCTCCAGCAATCCACCTGCCTCCACCTCCCAAAGTGCAAGGATTATAGGCACTAGCCACTGCGCCCAGCTGAAGTCCTTCCTTGAGACTCACACATACTGAGCACCTTCTCTGCTCCGGACGCTGTTTATAGGCATAGGAGCTCCCTGTGGGACAAGATAGCAGAACTCCAGTCCCAACAGGGACTGATGGGCCCACCATAAACAGCAGATGAAGGAATAAATGATTTTCAAAGATGATGAGAGCTATGGAGAAAACAAAGCAGGATAATGTGAAAAAAAATGGGGGTGGCCAGGGGGTCTCTCAGGAGGGAACACATGGGTAAGATGGGAAGGGGACAGCCATGGGACGATGTGGGGTTAGGGGGATAGCAGTTACTGAGTAGAAAGGAACCTGGTGGGTTGTGGGCACAGAAAGACCAGGCCAGCCTCAGAGGAGTGAGCAGGTCCTGGGAGGAGGTGTGGGGAGGATCATGCCACACAGGTGAGCAGGGGGATCATGCCACACAGATAGGCAGGGGCTCCTCGGTACACAAGACGGGTGGGGGTGCTGCTCTCACTGCCACAATCAGCCGCTGCAGGACTCTCAGCCAAGGAGTGGATCACCCTTTAATCCATTGACAAGTTATTTCACTGTGAGAAAGAAATAGAAACCTAGCCTTGTGATTCTTTTTTTCTTTTGATAAAATAGCTGTCGGGGCACCTGTAGCTCACTGGTTAGGGAGCCAGCCACATGCTCCAGAGCTGGTGTATTTGAACCTGGCCTGGGCCTGCTAAACAAAAAAAAAAATAAATGAATAGCCCAGCATTGTGGCAGGCACCTGTAGCCCCAGCTACTCAAGAGGCCGAGGCAAGAGAATCACTTGAGCCCAAGAGTTTGAGGTTGCTGTGAGCTATGTTGCCACAGCCCTCTACTGAGGGTGACAAAGTAAGACTCTGTCTCAATTTAAAAGCTGATCAGTTGACCCATATTAAATAATCCATCCTTCTCTCCCCCAAATTTGATGTGAGGTGCTTCTTTGAACATGTACGGTTGACCCTTGAACAACTCGGAGATTAGGAATGCCCGACTCCCCATATAGTCAAAAATCTACACACAACTTTTGACTCCCTAAAAACTTAATCACTAATCGCCTCTATTGACTGGAAGCCGTAGTGATAGCCTCAACAGTCAGCATGTATTTTGGGTATTATATGTATTATGTACTGTATTCTCATAATAAAGGAAGCTGGAGAAAAGAAAATGTTATGAAGAAAATCACTAGGGAAGAGAAAATATACGGTATTTACTATTTGTTAGGTGAGAGCAGACCGTCACGAGGCCTTCATCCTCACTGTCTTCCCACGGAGAAGGAAGGGAAGGAAGAGGAGGAGGGTCTTACCTTTGCGGCGTGGCAGAGGGAGATTAAAATGAGTTGACCCATGTATGAGTGGACCCATGCAGTAGACCACTGTACGAGTGGACCCATGTATGAGTGGACCCATGCAGTAGACCACTGTAGGAGTGGACCCATGTATGAGTGGACCCATGTAGTAGACCACTGTATGAGTGGACCCATGCAGTAGACCACTGTACGAGTGGACCCATGTATGAGTGGACCCATGTATGAGTGGACCCATGTACGAGTAGACCCATGTATGAGTGGACCCATGTACAAGTAGATCCATGTATGAGTGGACCCATGCAGTAGACCACTGTATGAGTGGACCCATGCAGTTCAAACCCATATTGTTCAAGGGTCAACTGCACTAAAATTCTCTTGGGTAGTGAGTATATTTGGAGCTTCCATTCTGTTCATTTGTTTCCTGAAACCAAACGTTTTGATTGTTGTATCTTCGTGATACATTTTAACATCTGCTGGCATCATCCTCCCTTTATTGTTATTTTTTTACAGAATTGTCCCTTTTTTTGCACATTTATTTTCTCCCAGATGATCTTCACATCCTTTTGTTAAATTTTAAAAGTAAAACCCTCTTAATGTTTTCACTGGAATTCATTGGGCTTATACACAAATTTATTAATAAATAAATTAAAGGAGAAATTACATCTCTATAATATTATGAGTTCTACTAATAAACACCACTTCTATTTACTTGTTCCCATAGTGGTTTTCTGCTTTTTATATGCCAATGTAACAGCTCTCAGTTTATTAAAATAACTTACATAACTTGCTTATAAAAAGTTTATGGTGGGAATTTGGAAAACAGAAACACAAAATAAAAAAGAAAATACAGAAGCAACTAAAATTCCCATATAATTGCAACACACAGAGAGACCCACTGTTAACACTCAGTCTCTTTATTCCCGTGTGCAAGGCACACACAGGCACTTGTGTGGATCATTTCCATATCACATATTGAGTTTTATGTTGTTTAAAAATGAAACTTCATATTTGACCCCATGATAGCAGTAGCTGTTCTCCAAAGCACAGTTAGAATGGCTACTGGACAGCACATCACATACTTATAATTTATTCAACTACTCTTCACTTGTGAAACATTTCAAGGGGTTGGGGTAATGTTTTGTCCTTAGAAGTGGTACGACAGTGACATCCTTGTAAACAGTCTTGTGTTTCTGTAATTATTTCATACAGACAGCTCCTTTGACGAACCCTGTAGGTCGACATCCTTTGATGGTTTTTCCTCCTGGTGTGCAAGTCCTCTCGGTATAGGAAAGATTTTTAACCCTGTGCCTGCCAAAGATGTGCTGAAGTTTACCTCGTTTGTTTTTTGCCTTTTAATAGAGTCTATTGAATGGAGGACGGCTGAATTTTTAATATTTGGAAGGTCTGGCAAAAGATACCAATCTATCTAGATTGATTTTCCTTCTAAATAGCCAATATTCACAATGTAATTTGGTGAATGATATGCCCTTGTTTTCATTCTGAAGCCTTTTTAATCTATACCAAGTTCTAGTTTACATAGGACTATCTATTCTTTTCTATGGCCCTGTCATTTGAGTCTCACACCATGACAAACTATTTAAAGGACTTGTTCCGTATTCCATTTCAATATCCTGAAGGTAGGGCTTCCCCTGTCATTCTTCCTTTTTACAAAACGTTCTAATTCTGAATCCAGAATAGAAAGAAGCCACAAGTGAACAGCAAGAAGCCTGATCATGTGGGCTGGTACGTTTGTACAAGGATTAATCTCAGGCTATGCACGCTACCTCGTATGCAGAGATGGAAGAGCTGGGAAGGAGATCTCATACCCACACTGCTTCCTTGAAACAAAGAGGCTCATGGAAAACTACAACTCCCAAAATGCACTGCCCCAGGGCTCTGCAGGGCTCCTCTGCTGTCTGGCACTGTGCTTAGGGACCACACTTGCTAGAATAGCAAGGCCCTCCATCAGGCCCTAGACAGCACCTGGTAAGGGATGTCCTGGGATGCTGGCTGGCAGTGGGGGGCACACAGAAAGTGATCTGAGCAAAGGCACTATTTCCTGAAATGGATGTCAAGTTCTCAAGGTAGGCAGGACACTGGCCCTCTGACTCAAGAAGCCCAAAGACAGGGAGAGCCCCAGGCCTGTCTTCCTCCTTGTTGTATCATTCAGTTTGGAGTAGAAGAACCCTCTCTGGCCTCCAGCAGCAATCTCTGTTCTGCCTCTTGTAGAAAGTGCCACTAGATTTCTGGGATTGCAGACTGCCAGTCTTGGTTTCTGGTGGCAGTGTGGTGGCAGTCTGGTGGCAGAAGCATATCTGCAGGGCTTTGGAAGATACTGAGTGAAAATTGCTTTCCGGATGCCACCTGGAATTATAAGTTGCCAATTACTTGTTTTAATAAACAGATACAGTAAATATGAAATGCTAATGTCTTTCAATATGAAGTTTTATAAGGAGCCACAATTTTCTCTGTGCATGTTGATAGATTCTGCCTGGTCTTGGGAAGCTAAGGAGGAGAGAAGGAGGTAGCAAGGAGCTTGGGAGCGTTTCCTTGGCCCATAGGCTCAAACCTTGCAGCCTTGCCAGCTTCCCACAGGTCTCTCCGGTACTACCACAGAGGTCCCGCTGAGAATAAGAAGCTGGTAGCTTTGCTCTCATTTGCTGTGGTCTCTGCATGCCTTCCCCCCTCCCGCTGGGACCTCACAGGTGGGGGAGGCCATTCAAGGCTATCTTGGGTCCTCTAATCATAGCCGCATCACAGTTTTAGGCCACCCTTGAGTCAGCATCTTCCCTCACTCCCAAGATTCCCTAGTTATTCAATCAAAGGCCAGGTACTTCTCTGAAGGATTTTACAGATGTAATTAAGGTTCCCAGTCAACTGACCTTAAAAATGCAAAGGTTATCCGGGTGGGCCTGACCTAATCAGGTGAGTCGTTTGAAAGCAGAGCCAGAAGAGGAATGAGAAAGATTTGAAGCACTGAGGAGACCTGACATGCCTTTGCTGGTTTAAAGATCGGGGGCCACATGAGGAGGAATGCAGGTGTCCACCCTCCTCACAGAGGCCCCTGACTGATGGCCAGCAAGGAAACAGACTGCTGTCCTTCACCCATAAGGAACCGAATTCCACCGATACCCTGATTAAGCCTGAAAACAGAGTTCTCCCCAAAGCTCCCGAAGAGGACGCAACCCAGCCAGCACCATGACATCAGTATCTTGTGATACCCTGAGCAGAGCCCAGCCCAAGACATGCTGGACTTCTGACCTACAAAAACAAGAACCAAGAAGTGGGTGTCGCTGTAAACCTCTACATTTGTGGTAATTGCTAATGTGCAACAGAAGACCAGCCCACCATCCGAAGGCAACAAAATATGCACCCCCCCCCCAACAAGGTTCCCGACAGTGCTCAGCGGGAGCAGCTTGCAGGAAATCCCCTGTCAAAGATCAAAAGTTAGCCCCGTGTGGTTCAGGGCAGGAAAACCAAATTGCTCCCTGCCTGGCTCGGTGCCACGTGAGCGATGCGAGGGGGAGATCTGCCCGGACGCAGTGTCCCTGGCGGCAGGGACGGCAGCGCAGCCAGCGCGACCCATTAACACATCAAGAGGACGCCAGGGGGACGGCAGCGTTAAATCCCGGTTTTGATTTTTCCAGGCATCTGGGGAAGGTCGAAGGCAACAGAGGCTGTGTTCTGAATCCAAAACCATCTATTTCCATGCCCTCAAAAGCCAAAATCGTCGAAGCAAGCCCTCACAAGCCGGAAGAAAGGAGAAGATGGGAGGGAATGAGAGGGGGTCGCAGGGAGGAAGGGTGGGGACCGGGCGCGGGGCAGGCGGCACCGCGCTCCGCCACCGGAATGTTCAAACGTTCTCCCCACAGGCCCGACAATCACCAGCGCTCCACACCCGACAATTTGAGATTTAGACATATTCAAGTTTTCTAAGCCTCAAATTAGCCCTTGTAAGAGCTTATCTTCTTTCCCCCCAATTGACTTTAATCAAGTGCTTCAGAAGCTGGGAAATATTTTAAGTTAATCAGGCCCTTAATGCGGGCGCCTGGGGAACGCCGCGCCGAGCCGCCTGCTTCTCCCACTTGCTGCTCCCGCGATCTCTGCGCCTCTTCGTTTCCCCCCACAGTGTTTGTGAAATGCTGGACGAACTCGGTTCGCAGATGAAAGGGAGACTGAAGGAGAGAATGGAACAGCGAACACGACACTTCACAGCAGAATCAGACAGTGGCAGGAGAATGCTCCACCCAGCAACGAGCAGCCTTTGTAAAAATGTCCTGGCAAAAATGTCTCAGGGCTTCAAGTGCATGGAACGCTTGGCTCACTTCCTGCCGCAACACAGTGACCTCATTTCTGAATCCCTACTGGAAGCCAAGGTCTGACAAGACGCCAGATGCTTAGACACCCATGATCCTAAGAAGGAAGATTTATGGGGTACTTACCGTGTGTGTGCACAGTGCTGGGTCTCACATCTGCAAACTCATTTATTTCTCAGGATAGGCCTTAAATATCAATGCAATTGTGATTCCCATTTTACAGATGATGAAACTGCAGCCTAGCCAGGCTAAGTCATTCACTCCCGGACAGCTTTCTGACTCATGTTCCTCTAAGAAATTCCAAGGTGGATGTGTTCCCAACTCCCAGCCTGGTTAGGGAGAGTTGACAGTCACATGACCCCAGGGACAGGGTTGCAAGGCTCCAGAAGGAAGGGGCAGGCCAAGGCCAAGGCCAAGCACAACACACGTCTGTCTTACATCAGGTTGCTCAGATAGACCTTGCGATGAGAATTTGTGCACAAAAGGTTTATTGAGGAAGGAGAAAAAGAAAGGGGGAAAGAGAAGAAGAAGAAAAACAGAAAAAAGGAAGATGTCATGTGAGGGTGTGATTTTCGGCAAGGTGCCAGCCTCAGCCTTGTCCCACAGGGACCCCTGGAGCATACATTACATCTCAGAGTTTGTCCTGCCCCCAGGAAGAGGGCTGACCTTCTGTGCTCCAGTGCTGTTACCCACTGGCAGCAGCTGCCCAAGAGCAGAGGGACTTCCAGGCCCTTCCAGGCCCTTCCAGCTCTCTGTTTTAGGTAAAGCAACTCCACTGGTTCAGAAAGTTACAGGTGAAGCAGATGCTGCTGGGTGCTCAGAGTCAGTAAGAGAGGTCTGAGGGGGGTCTCAGCAGAGCCCTGACAGAGCCCCCTAGGATCCATTTGAATCCTCAGGTGTCTGTCTAGCTGTGTGGCCTTGAGAAAGTTGTTTAACCTCTCTGAGTATCAGAATTATTATGAGGAGTCAATTAAATAAAATGAGGATATTTGGCTTAAAATTGGCTTCGGTAGCCCATGCTGTAGTGTCACTCAAATGGCTACAGAATTCCCTAGGAAGACACAGGAAAAAACAAAAAGACAGGCACCTGTCATGAATAACCTATGAAGATTTGCAAACGCTCTCTTCCAACTCAGCCCTCTTCCCACCATCAATTCTGCTCATGTGGTCCTCCATCAGTTTCGACCACAGGAGCCAAATGTCTTCTCCTAAAAACCCACCTACTTCGAGCCTGGACAAAAGGTGGCCCACAGTGGTTTAGAATGTGCCTTGCAGAGTCCACTCCCCACACTGCCCATCAAGCGTCTCATCTTTGTTTTCTTACTGCCTAGAAGATGGAACTTGCAAAGTTTACAAGAAGGTCCCAGTCTGAAGGAGGAAGAGCAGAGACATGGGCCCAGGGTCGGTGTCTGCTGGAGTTCTCTAATCTAGCTCCATTGTTTTAGTTCTTTAATTAAGTGTCTCCGCTCACATTCCCAGCTCACCTTCCCGAGAAACCCGGCTATATTGAGCAGATATGTAAAAGCCCTACAATTAAATTGTCTTATCAAATTTTCGCAGCTTATTAAGTTGTTCAATTGCATGGGAAATGATTAGCGTCTGTAAATAGAGAAAGAAAGCGTCAGCCCAGGAGGCTGCAGGCTGGGGCTAGGGGAGGCAAAGGCAGCCCCCTAGAAGACGCAGGGGTGTGAGCCGGCCTCCCTGAACCCTCAGCGGTGCCCCTTCTAAGTCTCAGAGAGCCCACTTGGCTTAGTCTTGAGCTATGAGGGAGGAAGGAAGGCAGAGATTAACTGGCTTCCCTGTGGTCCTGAGAGAGCCCCGGTCCTGAGAAGCAGGGTGTCCAAGTCCAAAATTTCTTCCTTCACCAGATGGGGGGACTCAAGGCAGCCCCTGAGACTCCCTGAGCCTCAGTTTGCTTCTTCCACTTGGCCAGGACTAGGACAGAGACCTGATTCCTGGTCAGACCTGGTGGTTGCTGAGTGCTTTGTTGATGGGGGCTTGGGACTCAGCGCTCTGCTGAGTGCAGATGGCTGCAACTAAACAAAACCCCTCCTTAGACAGCAAGGCGTCTGCTTACAGATCAGACCCTAGACGGGCTTGCTTCCTTCCTCCAGGGGGGGCCTGCAATTAACAACTTCTAGATTCTACGCCTCAGAAGCAGTGCCCGACCATCCATCCCAGGCTGCAGTCCTGCTGCCCAAGAAGCATTCCTGTGGTTGCCGATGGAATTGTTTTTTCCATTTCAGATACGAAAGGAGAAAGTTTAAGGCATCTCGTTTTCTTGGAATGCCTCATTTAGATTAGGTATTTGTGTGATGTTGGTCCAAGCTCTTTCACCCGACTCCACCCCACCCTCCAAAAGACGACAAATTACGCATTTATATGAATAAAACACAGCCTCTTTTTGACCCTTGGCATGAATTTTGACTACCATCACTCCCTTTACTTAAGGGTAAGATTTTTTCCCCTGGTTATTTTTTTTAATCCATTATTGGCTTCAACTCAGTTGTCTTAAAATATAGAGGAGCCATAGAAAGCTCTGGAGGGTCTAGGAGTGAGATGGAGCATGGGGGACTTGGGGAAAGGCCTCTGGAAGTATCCCTTCTCTCTCCTGGATCAAGACATCTGTGCTGGATAAAGCCCAAGGACCAGAGTTTAGAAGCAGTGTTGCCCGGGCTCAGCTAAGCAAAGAGAGGCAGTGGCCAGGACTGGACCATTGGACACATGGTCTGATGGCATAAGCAGGATCAAAGCAGAAGCGTCCAGAAGAGATTTTCCCTGGTACGTGTGAATAGGTAGAGAGTTGGAGTCAGCCTGTGTCCTGCCTGTGTCCTGCCTGTGTCCACATCCCTTAAAGCAATACTGTCCCATCAATCATACGGATCAGCCCCAAGAAAAACTGTAACAAGTTTTGCACAGATTTCTTCTGTGCAACTTTAGGGTACCGTCACATTCACCATCTCTGGTGGCCTTCTTAATGCCCTTGAGAAGTGGACAGGGCAGCTCTAACCATCCCTGTTTAGTCTCATGGGGAACTTCCAAGCTCAGGAATTCTACCATTGCACAAGCCATTAACTCTACCACGGCATAACCCAAATGCAGGATTCAAGTTGGGCTTAACTGACTTGTTCAAGGTTACTAAACAACCACTAAATAGTCCAGAAGTAGAATTCAAGGTTTCTGACCGTGACTCCATGCCTTTGTACTATTTCAAAACACTTTGGAGAGAGCCATATTAAACTCACAGGCCACAGAAAATCCATTAAACCCAACCTGGGAACTCAGAACAGCCCCAGGCACATGTGTCCTGGAGAAGAATGGAGAGGGGGTGTCTCCCTTTCTTCTTGTGGTCATTTACCCAGTTCCTCCTGCACATAAAGATTTTTAAATAAAGTGAAGCATTATTGCCTATATTCTGGCAAAGCTGATGCTTTCTCACATCCCCACCCCTCCTTCTTATTTCCCTGTTACAAACATGTCATCCTTATCCAGAAGGACAAGAGGCAGATGCATTTGGCACAAGGTTAAGGAGATTCACTGTGTCCGGTGTGTGCCCTTGCTGTGTTCTGGGGGTACAGAAATGCTAAGACATCTCCTTGAGAACAGCAGACCGGGCTGAATCATGAGAGATCTCTTAGTTTTATCTGTCCATTTACGTGCAAGGCAGACTGACAGGCAAGCTGTTCATGTGACACAAGCCAAAAGGATCCTTTCCTGAGACTTTCCCAGATGGAGCTGGAGGAACAGGGATGTGTAGATGAAGCTTTTGGTCAAGGCTGTGACCTAATGAAGCAGGTGAGGTGCCAAGCACATGGCGTATGTGGAGGCATCACTTACAGGCCCTTTGCAGACGTGTACTTCTGGGGGGTAAGAGAAAGGGGTCTAGGGGTGATGAGGACACCTGGAGAGCAAATCTTTCTCCAAATCTATGGCCATTGTCATGCTTTTTAACTATTACCCTCTATCCCTTATACCAGATGGACATGGGTTTCTGTCACTTACCACCAGAAAGCTCTGACTAACAACAAGACTTTGTCACGTGTATCCCCTAACAGCTGCTTCTGCTTGGGGCTCCACTCGACCACACTCTCCCTCACGTCTGGCCACTGGCATGTGGCTCTCTCCCATGCCGTGAGGCTACCATCCTCCCCTCAAGGACCTGACGCTACTAGGGTCTCCAGAGCTATGGGGGAGCTCCCAAAACTTGAGGCCCAGCCTCTGCTATTCATGGGCCTGATGCAAAAGAGAGATTTATGGGAAATATACTCATGTCTGGACTTACAAGGTGAGATAGGCTATGCTAGGGTGGTGGGATAAGGGAGGTGCAAGGAAAGGGCAACGAGGTCAAAGGTACTGAGACCCTGGAGAGCAGATTCTGAGGCTCATTCTGTCACGACTCATCAGATGAAGTGCTGGGTGGGGCTTCTGCCTAACTCCCACATTCTAGAAATTTACCACCTATTCTCCTGCCTGCCCAGGGCCATAGGGCTGTCTGGTCCTCTTTTGTGTCACCTCTCTACGTAAGTGAGGAGGATGATGCCCGGATGCAGCCAGCCCCCAGCTGTTTCTGCAGACCTGGTCTCCATACAGAGCCTGGCGTGGCACCCTGAGCCTGGGCTCGGAGCCAGCCCTGTCCTGCCTTGTCTGTGTTAGGATCAGAGATACGGGAAGGAGTGTAGGAGCAGGTTTCCTGCTGTCAGAGCCTCTCCTCATCCATCTGACCAGATTATGATTTGAGATGGGGAGCCCGAGATGGCAGCCCTGGGGTGCACTGGAGGGGAGCAGCCTGGGCAAACAAACAGACCACGCCGGAGGCAGCAGGCCTTGGACAAACCGCTTGCCAGCGTGGCTCCCACCTCGAGCTGATGTTGGCAGAAGCTGGTGCCTGGGCCTACAAGGAACTGCGGGGGAACACCTGCCAGCTGGCTTCTCCTTAAAAGGAGAGTCCCCCCTTCAGACAGGCACACATGACCCAGCCATGAAGGTGGGGAAGGATCCGGCTGCTCCCAGAGGCGGGGTACTGCTCTGGTTCCAAGAGGAGCATGCAGTTTCAAACCACACATCACAAGCCATTTTCTCTGCGCATTCCTTAGAAGCTCTGGAGCATAAACTCTCTGCCTTATCTTTCCTGGAGTGGATGCCAGGAGCTGACCCTTGTGGTATTTGCATTCCAGCAAGAGTGGGTGTCAGCAGCTTCTGGGGCTCCTAGTAAGAGGAAGAAATGGATCGGGCCGTCTTCAGGGAAGGGAGAGGGAGAGAAGTGAAGCACAGGGGTGGAACGAACTGCCAGGGAAGGGAGCGGAAAGGGACAACAGGATTTGCCCTTGCTATGTCCAGTTAGGCTTTGTAGAGCCCTGGGGCTTGTTACCTATGAGGGGGGCTGTAAAGTCTCATCACCCAGGGACAGAGCCCACATGTGCCCTTAAATTGCTGTGTGACCAAGTGCGAGTCACTCAACCTTTCTGAACTTAAAGCTGTCTGTCAGTAAAATGACAGTGGAAATAGTCCCTACTTCCTAGGACTGCGGTGGGCACTGGTCAGATGGCACAAGCAGATGCATCTGGCCCAGGGCAAGCCCCAGATCCAACTTGGACATGTTATCACTTTACCAGGAACGCCTATGAGATGTGATTACGCTGAAGGCGTAGAAAGCTGGGCCATGGTCTCTCTTGTGTTCTCAACAGGTGGGTAGGCTTTGAATAGGTGTGTTTACTTTACTCTCAGGTGATCGCTCTACCTTGAACTATCAAACCAAGAGATTGATCAAGGCAGAAAAAGATAGCATCAGTATCTCACCTTCCCCTGAGAAAGTAACAATCAGAATATTACTCCAAGATATGCAAATGAGTATCTAGGTCAGCCAACACTGAACTGTTGGAAACCCTGATTTAGTCTGCCCTCACTTTTCCTCAGGCTTGGATCTTCTGTTAATAGCATCAGTCTCTGTATCATTTGAAATTGAGGTTCTGCTGCTTTACATAGAAGAACACTGAAAGTGTTGCTAGGTACACATTTGTACCTTCAAGATCCACCAAAAGTCCAATGTGTCCAATAAGCTGCCGCTCTGAAAATGCTGGGCTTCCAGCAAGTTGAGAGTGAGCATGGGGCGATTACGGCAAAAGACATGTGAGCCCCACTTTTGACACATGTTGGTAATGATCCCTGAACACATGATTTGATTATTTTGATCCAAGAGACATCTCTTTCCCACTTAGCGGCCCTTGGTTCCAATTTTACACAGCCGACATTGAGTTCCTAGAGGTCTGGGGCATCCATTTTATGGACCTCAATCTTTGGAAATACACGAAAGAAAGGAAGGTTTTTAGGTATGAATATTCAGGGATTGACTGAGTAGTAGGAAGAGTGTCCTTGTTGGGGGCGGGGGGCAGCCCAGTGAACAAGGCCAATCAGGTCAGCAGTTGTCTCGTCTCTCCCAGGCCAGAAGGCAAAGGGCACTCTCTGACCTTCACCTTACCCAGGGGAGTAGATATCACTCCAGGGTTTGGGAACTAGGAGGGGAAAGGATGCTGGTGAATAGGGAGAAAACTTCAGGAAGGAAATGAAAATGTCCACTTAGAGCTGATGTCTGCCCTCCAGCCCCAGGGCCTTGTCCCAGAATCAGAAAATACTGATATCATTTAAAAGTCTTTGATTAGGAAGAGAGAAAAATGCTCTCACACCTAGATGGCAGATGACCCACGAGAAAATCCCCCTCTCATACCACTCTTTTGGCATAAGTTTTTCTTGAAAGTATCCTTTTTTAGTAGGAATCCTGGGGAAAAGGGTCCTGTTAGCGACTTAACTTTTTGTTTGGTTAAAGAAGTTTTCATAACCTTGGAATTATTTTCCCTCAACCCATTTATATCACAGTTCTTTTGGGGTCAAACAATAAAAACAAACACTGGCTAACTTTTTGTAAAAAGGAATTTATTGGAAGAATACAGGGTCGTTCACAGAATCAAAGGTGAAATCACAAATGTTTCATGCCTTGGGAAGGATGGGAATTCCTGAGAGTGTCAATGCCTGGCTTATCTTTCTAGTACAGCGGTTCTCAACCTGTGGGTCGTGACCCCTTTGGGGGTGGAACAACTCTTTCACAGGGGTCACCTAAGTACATCCTGCATATCAGATATTTACATTGTGATTCATAACAGGAGCAAAATGACAGTTATGAAGTACCAACAACAATAATTTTATGATTGGGGGTCACCACAACATGAGGAACAGTATTAAAGGGGTCGCAGCATTAGGAAGGTTGAGAACCACTAATCTAGAACGTTGAGAGGTCAATCAAGGTGGCTTCACCTGCCTCCTCCCACCTGGCAGCTTTGAGCAGAATGATTGACAGGTCATCTCTACCAGGTCAAATGAAGAGGAGGGAATTAAATTTCCCCAAAGGGAAAACCACACTTACGTTTTGACAATTTATCATTTGTGTGTCCTTTTCACGTAAGAAGAGTCCTCAAATACTTCTCAAACCTTTTAGTCTAATTCCCAAACTGCTGGGAGAAGTTGGCATTCTACTGAAATAACAGCAGAAGGGGCTGGGGGAGGAGTTCTAGTTGTTTTTTTTTTTTTTTAATCTCATTTCATCTTAACACATCCTCTGGATTAGATACTGATTAATTTGGCGCTAAAGACTGCTGTTCACCAGTTGCATGTCAACCATCATTCCTAGTGACACTTAAATTATAAAGCATGATGGGGTTAACTGCACTTTTGCAAATTACCTCTTGATAAAAAAGTATAAGTAAACCCAACACGCATTCCAGGGGTGTCAGCACCTCTTGTTTCACTCGACTGTGATTCTGGGGGTTATGACGAGGGTCACCTTGAGCAGATGAACTTGGAAGGACTGTTTAACGAGGCATTTCGAGTTTTGAAGTCATTCTCAGAAACTGGGGAGCCCCTGAACCAGTTTCCTCAGTGGCAGCCACTACCTCAGGTTCACACCTGGAAGATCCTTGGCTTGTCCTGGCCCCAAAGGACAGTGATTAAGTGATCTGCACCCACAGCTGCCCCTCAGCCTCAGGACCTCCTAGAGGGCAAGAGACCCTCTCTCAGACCCTACTTCCCATCTTTAAAATGTCCTCAGTGATTTTATCCTTTCAGTGGGAATGAAAGGGTCGGAAGGGAGGGAACAGGCAGAGAGGGAACCACCATCGCTGGGTTCCTAAGGTGTCCCAACAATCGCTTTTGGTTTTTCTGGGGCCACCTGACTATTTAAAAATAAAAATCCTTCTAAAATACTTTTAAAAAATAAAATAGGAAACTGACATTACCCACAATCCCACAACCCAAGAATAACCATTAGCATTTTTAAATACTTGCTTCAGCCTTCCCCTGGGCGGGATGCGAGTGCAGGTGTGTTCATCCATGTTGATTTCGATACTTTGTATGCGACAAATAGGGAATAAATATCTAAATTTATGTGCATAATTAAGGTCATAATGTATGCATACTTTCACATCCTGCATTTTTCACTTAACATGATATTGTGTTTCTCCGTGTCATTCTACTCTTCAAAAACATCATTTTAATAACTTGTACCGTGATCATCAAAGTGAAACAGGCCCCTGGTGAAAAACTTTGTAACATACCGAACAGTATTTTGAACACAAACAGATCACTCTCTCTGTCTACGTTTGTTACATTCTGTCCACTCAATGTTTCCCTGTTCTTAAATTCAATTAATACACGTATGTGTCCCTGTATTTTACATATATGTATTTTTACAGGTGTGTTTATACAACTTTGCATCCTTCTTTTTCACTGGAATTCCGTGATGTGTTTTTTTGTTGTTTTTTAAATAGACTTTAATCTTTAGAGCCGTCTTCGGTTCACAACAGAATTGAGCAGAAGGTGCAAAGATTTCCCGTGTACCATATGTGGTGAGTTTTTCTTGCGACTGAAATGTTAACTTTAAAAACCTCATCTTAAGGACAAATTAATATTGCATTATTCAGTATGCCACGTTTTCCCTCAGCAAAATTCAATTTGGGAACATCTGGATTGTTTCTAATGTGTAATATGATAAATAGTGCTGGAAAGAGCATCTTTCCACATAAAACTTCTTATCTGTCTCGAATGTTTTCTGGAAACTTGAGGAAATTAATTAAAACTTTGGCTCAGTTTTATGGTGGGCTTAAAAGGCTGTCATCACCCCTGCGCCCAGGGCACTTAGTGAATATTAAGATTCTCATTACATAAGCCCAGTGGTTTCTGTGTTACTGGGATGCTTCCAGTGATGGAGCACTCACTACCAGTTGAGTCGAGTCTTTCCACATGTGGGCATCATAACACTTGGAGGCTCTTTCTTACATCAAAGCAGAATTTGCTGCTGTACAATGGCTACATTCTGAGGACATGCCGAACTAGCTCATTCCTTTCCGTGGGTCTTCAAAAAGTTTCAATTATTTCCCTACTCCCTCCCTCCTCCAGGTTAGTGACTTGGAGTTTCCTCCCATGGCCTGGATGTTGGGGGTCCCTCTCCACACTGGATCTGTTCCAGTGATGCCCCCGGGCTGCCTGTATCTGTCTTGGAGGGAGGTTCAGCCTTTGCAGGGTGACCCCCATCCCCATCATCCTTTCTCCAGCTCCAAGTATCTAGAAAAATTACTTGTGATTCCTCTAAAACTGATGGGGTATGGACAAGCCAGAGCCACTCCCTGGGAATAGTAGTTACACAGGGTTAAGCTTGCCTACCACCTGTGCAGCCAGCTCTCCTGGTTCTTGGCCCTAATCCATCCCTCATTGGCTGTGTGACTTTGGGCGTGTGTCCGAACCTCTCTGAGCCACCAAGATTGTACAAAAGATGAAATGAGATAAATGTAATGGAGGTGCAGAGTTCACACCTGGTCTGGGGCAGGCTTTGCACTCAGTGTTGGGCAGTCCACTAGGGACAACATGAAGAAACACGCAGCTCAGTGACCCCCTTGAGATCCAGTAGTGGCAAACTATCTAGACCCAGGGAGTGTGTGAGGCCAGAGCTCTGGGTGAAACACCCCATGATTTCCCGTGTTCTAACAGTTTGTCCTACAGTGGGGAAGGAGGTAATGGAGGGATGACCAGACAGGACTGGGACACTCAGACCTACATATCTATAGCATCCCTGAGGGGTACATGGGCAGAAAAACAGAACTGCCCAATAAGTGTGCCGGCTTCAGGCGTGGCTGGTTCCAGGTCAACTCAGCTACTGAGTGGAGCAGTCCATGTAGAGTCGCATGTGTGCCCTTTTCAGATGGGAGCTCCCAGGCCTGGGATTTCAAGACCTGGGATCATCTCCAGAAATGGAACTAATCGAACTTTAAAAATAAAAACAAAGCTGAACAAAGAAAATAGGATTGGTTTAGCATTTCAAAAGAAAAGGCACTTCTGTATACTGCTGCTACAATTTGAACAGACATGAACAGGAACACGTTTGTAAAGTGTGATTAAAATGTAACTTGGGGAGGAAATGAAAGAATAGCTCTAAGCACTCTGGGGGCTCTGCTAACAGGTCCTGCTGCTCCCCCCCGGCTGCAGCCCCAATCCACTGTCGGATGGCAGCAGCCCTATGCAACGGCAGCTCAGAGGGAGAGCCAGGGGACTGGGCTCCCCTGCTCTCTTGACAGTCATCAGGATCACAGCTTAGGCGACATCAGGGACAAGCCATGTCAGGAGAGAGGACACCTACTTAGACTTCATTAACTCAGAGCCTTGGGATGGAGCTCATGAGCCATTAGTAAACAAAGGTGTGTAAACGTCTTCCCAACACTATTTCAAGCGTTGATTTCCATCTTCTCTGCCTGCTGTTTCCGCAGTTGTTTTGGCTTCTGACATTTCTATTTGTGCTTCACTACTGTGTGTGCTCCACTGGGGCAACGAAAGTCCAAGAGATGAAGGATGTCGCATGTGGTAACACGTCCTGCTCTACCAACCCCCACATGCTGGTCCTTCCAGGCAGAGGGCTTCTCCCTGCCCTGCCCATGGGATAAACTCCTATTCATCCTTCAAGACCCATTGAAAAGGGGTCAAAACCCAAAAGCCTGGGTTTCATCCATCCCTGGCATCCCCCCCACAACCTGTCCCCAGGTCCTATTGCCTCTCCTTTTTGAATCCTCCCTCGCCCCTCTGTGCCTTTGGTCCCTTTGATAGTCACATCTGGCTACCAAGTACAGAGCTGAAGATGTCACAGTTACCTCATTCCTCCTCCTAGGGGCCTATATTCCTCTGTGAGACATGAGTAGCCTGAGGCTGAGGTCAGCTCTACCACCAGCTAGATCCAGGACCTTAGGCAGCTTGCCCTCCTCTGTGGGCCTCAGTTTCCCTATTTATAAAAAGGGGAGCTCAGGTTCAATTGTCTTTAAGATCCTGAGTTGCTTTGACACTTTATACCTCGCAGTTTCTTGCATTAAAAAAAATTCCACTATTGGGACTGAGTTTTTAGTTTTGCATTTGGAACGAGGAAGGGTCTAAGAGGACTGTTGATCAGATAGACTACGACATAGGATTGCGAAGGCCCTGGCCGCCCAGAGTCGGAGGAAGTGGTATTATCTGGCTGAGAGGAGAGGACCCGGGAGTGGAGGGGCAGGGACTGCCTCCCTCTGAAAGGGGCTGTCCTTCCCCTCCAGAAGGAACACCTGAGCCAGTGTCAGGAAGTGTTCAAGAGGCAGCTGTCAACTAAATACACAAAATGACACTCTTGGTCAGCACTCCTGAGGGATGAAAGGGCACAGGCCAGAGAAATAAAAAGACCCAAGTTGAAAATGGCTGTGTGAACCATTGACTTCAATGTCCCAGGCTGAGCCTCAGTTTTCTCATCTATAAAATGAGAGTAAAATAAACCCACCTCTGAAAGCTTTGGTGAGAGTTAAAATAAATAGTATTTGCAAAGCATTTCGCCCAGTATTGGCACTAGCAACTAGTTGTGCTTGCTATTATCATCATTGTTAGAGTTGGTATTGATATTTTTTGCAAAACAACAAGAAGACCAGTTTGTTTTTGGTTTTGCTTTTGGTTTTGGTTTATTTTGGGTCATCTTCACTGAAACGCTCCCACTGAGGCAGGAATCCCTTTTTTGCAGGGGAGGATGGAGGTTGCCCCTTCCCCAGGCAACACAAATCTTTAAACAGACCACAAATCACCACCCAACAGCATGGGCAGCCCTGATTGCCAAAATTCAGATCCATGCTGGGTCCCAATTCACATCTTTCCCCCAAGCAAGTCACCTGATCCTGGAGGCAGCCTCACGGCCTCCCCTCCTCCAAAGAGTCAACCAGGAGACAGCACAACCCTCTCTGAAAAGCACAGGAACGTCTTTTCACGTGGTGGACAGACCACGTCCCGAGGGCATGGGGACAGGGAATTGGAGAGTGGACCTGGGGGAAGGAAGGGTGTTTATTGCATGGTACAAGGGCCTCCTGAGGGCTGGAAGTGACCCATGGAGATGGAGTGCCCCTGATGAGCTGAGAAGGGCATTTGACCCCCAAAACACAAAAGAAAGCAGCCAGGTGAATTTACCATCACAAATCACCCAAGGGACTCTTCTCAAGTATTAAAAGTCAAATCTCCTTTTCCAGTTTATTCAAAAGCCCTCAAATTGGGGTTCTTTTCTCAGAGGAAAAAAATGAAGATGAAGAAGTGTTTTGTTCTCTCCGACCGAAGCCCACACTTTCTGCTGTCCAGGAACTCCACCGTTCCGATTCTCTTAAACATCTTCAGAAAATAAAGTCTGTTGCGTTGCCAGGTGATAACATGAACTTGACAAGTGGGTAAAAGCTATTTTGGCCCTGGGCACTCCTGTTAATGTACCAAGATAGCTAAATTCTTGAAAAAGCATCTCTCCTCTTTTTTTTTTTCTCGTTACTACAGGAGTCACAGTATGACTCAAACTTTATTTTATTTGAAGCCACTTTGTTTACTGAACAAAGATCTAGGTTAGAGAATCCACAGAGAAGCACTCGGACTTTTCATTTTGAAAGTCTTGATTAAGATCCTGAGCTTTGCCACCAGGCCAGGGGTTCTCAGGCCCAGTGGCACATCAGAAACACCCTGGAGGTGGGGGGAGAGGGCTTTAAAAAAAATAGCAATTCCAGACTCCTATGCCGAGGCAATTAAATTAGAATCTCGGGGTAAACAATACGGAGAAAGTAAGTCTATGAGGCCCTGCTTCCCAGGGAGAAGCTGTCTGACAGGAACAGGTACTCATCCTCTCTGGGTCTCACCTTACCCATCCATGAAATGGGAGAGATGACAAGCCACTCTCATTGGGCTGTTGCAAATATCACAGATGTTAGTGATAGGATCAAACCCTGCCCAAATAGGGTGGACCCCCCCCCAAAAAAGAATCAGCCCCCTACCCTCTCCCACTGGATGTCCTACCTGAGAAAGGTAGACGGGTCAGCCCTCTACCCTACCACACCAATGTCTCACCTAGGAAAGGTAACGGACCAACCCCGCCCTTACAGCCGATGCCCAACCCAGGAAGGGAATGTCCTGACCCCCACCTTCCTGACCTTTAAAACCCCATTCGCCATTACCCACGTGTGGATTTCTTCCCAAGCCGGTTGGAAATCTCACCCCACTACACCCAGGTGGAATAAAGCCATTTGAATTGCACAAACCGGGCCCATTTTTCCTTTGTCTCTTGCCTCGGAATAGTCTTTCATCTTTGGCTCTGGAACCTTTCAGTTAGCTCGTGTGAAATGCTTACTTCGTACACACATGGCCCTTCCCAAGACAACACGGGTGGCAAATGCTGGCACTGGACGGTGGGAACCTCCCTGCCATCTTTGTATAGTTAGGAAGTTCTCTCATCAGAGGCAGCATGAAGCAGGGCCCCAGGCCCCCAGCCCAGTGCCCTCATCTGTTAAATGGGTCAATAATGGTATCTACCCCAGAAAGTCATTTCGAAGATTCCAATGATGTCTGTCACACAAAGCTTAGCACAGTGTGTGACACATAGTACACACCAACACTCATTAGCTCTCATTATTGGGAATATGTGATACGGAACTTAGAGGAGCTATCCTGTAATACAGGGATGAGTGCCCCATGGTAGAGATGATCGGTTAAGTGACTCTTCAAAGGTCCCCAACTGGTAAGCAGAATGCCCAAGATTTGAATCTCTGATTGCTTTCCTCAAAAACCCATGTTTTCTCTTCTTTTTCAATTGCCATTGTGATAGGAGCTTGGTTGCTTTCTCAGTGAGGGCTAAAGTTCTCAGCCTGGCATTTGAAGCCTTTAAAGTTGTGCTCAAATCAGCCATCTCCAATCTTATCTCCTCATGCACCGGCTGTTCCTGGAATGGGTGCTGTGCATTCTCACCTTTGGGCTTTGAGTCACACTCTTCCTTGGGCCCAAATCCTTCTCTTCCTCCACGGCCTTGTTCAGACGCTCCCCACCCCACACTCACTGGTGCCTAAGTTCTTGCTTCTTATCCTCCCAGGCCCGGCAGCACTTGGTCAGTTTCCTCGGTCCATCTGATATTACTGCATCTCGCTTACAAGACATTTCTCTCCTGCCAGACTCTGGGCTCTCAGGAGCTAGAATTTGTCCTAATCATCTCTGTCCTGGCTGCTTTCCTTAGTAATTCAGCCTAACGCCTTCCATTTTTAAGTGGGGTCAGGTGAGAAAGACAGGTTTGTCACAAATCAACCCGTTTGACTCATATGAGATGCCATCGAGACCCTTGACGTTATTAATTGTCAACAAGATTTGGCTGGGAAATGTTTGGCAAACCGTTCACAATGAGTTTTTGACAGTCCTGCTGGAAATTCAGGGCGGCAGATGGGTGTGGTTAGCCACAGATGGCGCCAAGTGCAGTTTCGCTGTTTATGTATCTTTTAAAACTACGACTTTATATTTACGCCCGAAGAAGGGAAATAATTCAAAATTAAGTTGAGCTCTTCGGGGAGTCCTGTGAATGTTTTTCAATGAGAAACAAATTTAGGATTTTAGAGAGGGCCCTGGGAGGGAGCCAGAGCCTGGGCGTGAGTCTCACCTCTGTCACCACCTGGGGGTGACCTCCAGTTAGTGAATTCCTCTCTTGGGAGCTCAGTTTTCACAACTGTCACAGGAGAAAGTTGGACTGGAAGGTGTACGGTGTCTACTCTGGATCCAACATTCTAGAATCATCGAATGCCAAGCCAGCGGCATTTGTAAACTCTGGTATTTATTCTTCAGGACTCTGAGAGGGTGGGAAAGCTTTGAGTGTCCTTGCCCCAAGAGTGGCCTCTGTGGGTGGCCAGAAGCCTGGACCAGGACTGCATCCCTATGTTGTCCGGATTCATTTGAGAGATGCATAGATTCTAAGCTGTCTTTGCAGTAAGGGAAACGCTGTCCCCGTAGGGCCTAGGTTTGGGGAAAATACAGGGTGGCCGTAAAGTTTGTGTGTAATTTAAAACAGTGTGCAATGTCAAATCGCAGATGAACTCTAGGGCCACCCTGTAGATCACATTCTATTTGCTTTGCAGAAACACATCCAAGACTTAGCTATCTTTTGAATCCCCAGGTGATTCCTAAATCTTGGTTCTTGGAGATGGGTCCATACAACTCATTTTGTGGATGGGGAAAGTGAGGGCCAGAGAGAAGTGACTCACTCAGAGCCGTAAAGAACAGTGGGGTAGAGCTGGAGCCAGGGATTATCTTCCCATACACACTATGCTGTGGAATTTAATGGAAGCAACTGAGGGAACGTAGCTATGGCTGAGGAGAGAGCCTGTCCCTTCCTGAACCATCGCAAGGCCCTCATCCCTCCTGCAGTCTCCTGTCAGAGCTGGGGGGATGTTGGAGAATGTCTTGTCCTGCATTCCCCATCCTGAGAGGAGTCCAAGGTGAGCCAGGGTTAGGAAAAGCTGCCTAGAACAAGGCACATCTTTCTAAAGGTCAGTAGGACTCAGTGGAAGTAACTTATACTCTACTCTCCTCCATTTAAATAAACTTGCATCAGGGAGAATGGAATGGAATCTGCTTGAATGACCAATGCAGTTGTCTACTGCCTGCCTCTCCAGGTCATAGAGTCACTCGCCTACCCCAGGGAGACACTAGCTGTGGTAGGCTGAATATTTTTGTCTCCACAAGTTCCCTAAGTTGATATCCTACCCCACAATGTGATGGTATTTGGAGGTAGGGCCTTTGAGAGGGGATCTAGGGTTAGATAAGGTCATGAGGGTGGGCCCCTCCTGATGGGATATAAAAAAAAGTGGAGACCTAGGACCTTGCTCTCTGCCACATGAGGATATGAGGAGAAGGCGGCCATGTGCAAACTATTAATAAGAAGCCAGGAAGCCAACCTCTCCAGATGCTAGATCTGCTGGCACCCTGATCTTGGACTTTCCAGCCTCCAGAACTATGCGGAAAAATATATATATTTATTGGTTAAGCTACCAAGAGCTGGCTAATGTGTTTATTAGTGTGTTTATTTTATAAAGGAATAGAATGAAACCCAGAGAGGGCAAGTGACTTTTGCCAATCACCTAAGACCTCGGGCACGCTGCTGGATCATGATCAGCGTCTTTATTTTTCTGCCCCACACCTGTTCTAAAGGCCCCAGAAATTCTCCACCCTAACGAATGCAGCTAGGAAGCTGGAGCCACTCCACACATCTTCCAAGGCACTAGAATGCTCACAGTCAGGAGAAGTTGAAAGATTTCCTGTTTTTAAAAAGCCGAAATCGAAAAGTGCTGTCATTTTCTTTAAATACATTCTTTTGAATAAAACATCTATTCTTGATGCCAGCAGCAAGCTCTGAAACATGTTCAAGATGACATGATTGATAACAAGAAGGCTTTTTCAAGATGTTTCTAATTTCATCTTCCTGGTTAAAGAATGCGAACTCTCTAACATGATGTATGGCCTAATAAGAAGGTGTGCTCGAACCGAAGTTATTTATTTATGCTTCCATTTTTGACAGATGAATATTAACTACTGAGAAAATTGCAAAGCCAATTAGCAAAAGCTGAATAATGTCCACATGAGAACATAAGAGTTAGAAACGCAACTTACAACAGAGCAGTAGGTGTGCCCTGCCTTCTTCTAGGAAGCTGTGGACAGGTCACAGGATGGTGGCTTCTCTCTGCCCCAGAGCAGATTCTGCGATCCCCAAGGGAGACTGGCAGCTGCTGGTGAATTCCCTCTAGGGAAGACCAGAAGAAAAATCGCCTCTCTGCCAGTCCTGTTGGCTGTCTCCAGCTCCCCGACTGCTGTCCTCTGGCCCTGAGGGCGGATGAGGGACAACCAGAAGGGTCAGGGGAGCTCCCAAGATGGGCTGCCTTCTACTCTGCTTCTGGGAAAGAGTCTGCCACAGGGGGGACGGGGGTAACAAGCCCCCAGCCCCACACCCCTCACTTCCTCAGTCTTGCTTCTTCATCATGCTGATGGTCTTCCCAGGAGCCGCATGAAGCTACAAACAAAAGCCAGTTTAGATGCAAGTCACACATTCAAGAATTATTTATTGAGCACCTACTATGTGCCAGGCACCAAAAATATAAAACAGACATGGCCCCTCCTCTCACGGGGCTTCAGGCCAGAGGGGACCCAGGAGACAGACACCTCATCTCTGCCACAATGTTGGATCCCCCCCCCCACGAGTCAGCCTCATCGCTGAAGCTGAGAAAGGAGGTGGCAGGACTGACAGCAGCTTCCAAACTTAACAAGAGGTTAATTTATCCAACACATGCTGCAAGTGTTGTGCTATGCTTCTAGAAACGAAGAACAAACAACCTGAGATTTCACTTGGAGGCTGTAAATTATTCTTTTTCCCAGCACCCTGGGCACCAATCTGTCACCTTGCATTTTTTAGACCATTGTTAATTTTTAATAATTTCTTGACAACCGCTTGCTTTGTATTACAATAATGCTACCACAGTGCAATTCAAGAAGGCAACGAATGGCCTTTAACGTGTAGAAGGTGTAGAAGGGAATCTTCCCAACACCCTACTCTCTGCTCCCCCCTACCCTGCATGGTTAGCCAACAATCAGATCCGCCAGACTAAAAACAGACTTATAAGTTACTTTCTCCATTACAAATAACTTACCTTTAAATGAAAATGCCAAAGCCACAGATACCAACCAAAGCCGCCAATTATGATTAAAAACCTCACGGGGCTCTCATTTTCCTCTTGTCCCCTGACATCCCTCACATTGTCCATGCACTTCGCTCAGGCGTATGAATGAATGGGTTTTGCATGGAGATTCCCCTGCTCACATTATGAAGATTCCAAGAAGAAGCAGAGATCACATCTAAGGTTATAGACTCTAAGCACATCTGAGCTGGGAGCAACCTCAGGGGAGATTCACATTCTAATTCTTCATTTTCTCATTTTGACAGAGGAGGAAACTGTTTCAGTCCACACAGGAGTAATAATCCCAGGCCCAGGACAGAAATCCTGCTCTTGGGTCACTGATTATTTCCACGAAACCACTGCTGCCTTGCATTTGGCCACTTCCAGGCCCCCGTTATCCTGCTGGCATTTAGTATTCTAAATAAACTATGCAGAATTTCCAGGGACACTTTTGGAATCCAGTCACATGTGTGCAATGAATAACCTCAGAAATTATGGAGAAGATGCTCACACATTTGATTGAGTATTCCCCCTCTCAGCCCCTCTGGACTAAAATGTTTGATGTTGTTGGTAATCTGTCCTTCCAGAATAAAGCACAAGGAATCTCAATTTCTCCCAATGGGTAAGTACAGAGTTTGCAAAGTTACAAACTGTTTTTCATAGCCAAATTGATTAGCTTCTATATCCTCACCTAACACGATGCAAGAGGTCCAGGCACACGGTTTCAGCCCAAGGAATCCGTCATTAAGTTTAATGCAAACATTGCTCTTCATTACTCAGCTGGATCGTCTTTGAGAAGAATTTCATTGTAATACAATTCAGAAGAACCTGCAGGATAATATTAAAACCATAAACTATGTAGAAGTACACACGCTGGCAGGCACGAGAGATAAGTTGGGCACTCTGAAAAGTTATTATCACGCCCCAAATTTAGTGTCACAAAGTCTAACTGCAGCTCATGATGTAAACGATCAGACTGTTTAGGCATCTTTATCTCTTGGCAGGAAAATAAAATAGTCTCCTGTCATGTTGGACAGTCTGAGTATACATTTTATATCAAAGACAACAAAAATATGTCATTTTATATATTCTTGTACCCATCATTTTAGTACAAAAGGACTTCGAACTCAAATTAATACACTTATTCAGCACGCTGTCTTTGAAAACCATCGTGGAGTAGCAAAGGAAGAATGCTACGTGATACAAGCAACTTGTCTTGCTGTTTTATTTTCTGTTAAGAATGAAAGAAAAAGAATAGATAGTTACCATTGTAAGTCACCGCCTGGAGTCTGAAGCACTCCCCCTTTCATCCCTGTAATTTGGTAATCAGCTCTATAACATGTAATTATCTGCTAGTGGGAAGTAGGGGGCGGGGGGTTTGTCCTGGAATTTGCAAAGAAATCTGCCTGCCCAACTCAAGTTCTTGGCATCATCTTCTGGGTTTGAGCCTTCCCGGTGCTCCTAAAGAAATAGGAAAATGATGCCAAAGCCCCTCAACTTCACTCCTCTGCCTTGACTTTGCCTGGACCCACCTTAAAGAACCCACTGTCAGCAGATCCCACCTTCCACCTGTCCTCACTACAAACCTGTATCCACCTGCATTTGGACCACACACACCTCCACCCCAATCCTTCAGAAATTCTCCTCTGTCTTTGAAACCTCCAGGCTGCAACCCTCCCGCCCCTCCTGTGTCATCCATCACTCCCTCACCTCTGATTATGCCAATTAGTACAAAATCCCACTTTCAAGCCTCCCATCTCAATGCAAGGACACTCTCTTTTGATCCCACGCTCTCCCACTGTCCTCTCTCCAATCTTCTCTCCATTCAGGAGTCATCCTCACTCCAGTTCTGATCTTTCTCCTGTCCGTTAGCAACGCACTCAACCCAACTGCCACCAAGAATGCCCCTTCTAAAGTTACTGGAATCTCCTCTTCAGATTTGGACATTGGCACATCCATGTCTGAGGTTCAACTTTCAGATGCATGGGTGGCTGTGGGCACCATGTTCCTTGAGCATTTAGCACTGTGAGGCATGCAGACCTCATGACTCCAACTACCAGCACCAGTGCATCTGCCTCTGGGCCTTTCCTGGCCACGGGAGCACGCTCAGCTCACACAGGTGGACCAGAAGTTCTGGGGAGAAGGAGCTAGTACCTCCCAGAAGCAGCTCTCAAGCAGTGATTAACAGGAGTCAGTGGAGAAATACCCACCCCCTGGCCTTTTGTTGGGGATAACCTTGAGGTCTGTTCTACAGCGTCTACTCCTTTGTTTTTACTTAATGCTTTGTTGGCCAGAAGGAACAAAGACTGATCCCCGCTGGTTCAAGAAACAAGGTCCAGGCTGGAGAAACAAAACTGGGAGGACTCAGCATACAGACAAATCAGTGAAACAGGAAGATGCCAGCAACACCCTTCCCACCTCACAGGCGAGGGCTGAAACAGGTGGCTCCCCGCCGCGCAGCACTGTGTGAGGGCACATATCAGAAGCTTGGCAAATGGGAATGCTTCATACAGAAGGTCACACAAGGATGTGTTAGACCCATAGACTCACAGATCATCTGACTCACATCCTTAATTCACAGGTGGAGAAAGGAAGACAGGGAAATTGACGTGCCTGGTGTTTTTCTGCCTTTAAAGATTGTTTCCTTAAGATTTACAGACCCAGCGATCAAGGAGGAAGGTGAAGTTTAACTGTCCCTTGATATTCAATTAGACGATTAGAAGTTACCAATAAACCTTTGAAATGCCAAAGCCAATGAGCTCTCTTAGTTTGAATTCTGTGGCTGCTCTCCTCATCAGGTGCCACTGGCCACTGCCCCTGGGTGAAAGCCTTCTGGTTTGGGTTCTATAAAGCAACACATTACTGATTTTCTAGCAAGCAAGCAAGAAAGAAAGTGAAGGAGAAAGAACAAAGGGCAGAAGGGGAAACGAGCTGGGATAGTGGGTGCCCGGGAAGCCGAGCCCTGGACAGAACTGGGAGCTCCGAGGTGGGGAAAGGGAAGTGAGAGGAGTGGGTGGGGCAGGGAAGGGGCCGCCATCCCATGGGGATCTATGGAGCAAGTGGGCCTTCTTGGCAGCAAGGGGACCCCTCCTGCCATGTGCTTTATTAGTTTATCGGAGGCACAGGCAGTCAGGGCAGGAAGAAGGAGGGGACTCACCAGGGCTGTGGTGAATCTTTATAATTTTCTGTTGCCTGGGCATCATAAAAGTGTAACTTTCTCAGACCAGGAGCAGGGCTCAGTCACCTTACATGTGCCCTGTTCTTTTCCTCCTCCCAAGTCCTCAAGTCCAAGGTGGTGGACCCAGGTTCCTGCCCTATATAGCCACTCCCTGGTGACACCCACCTAGAGGACAGCTGGATACAACTTACTTGACTCACCCCATTGACCACACACGCCACATGGATTTAGCAGATAAGCCACAGCAGCCACTGCTGGGCCATAGATGTGACCTCACAGAATCATTCACACCTGCCATAAACTCGCCAATAGGACCTCCCTGCAGGAAACCTGCCTCAGCCCACAGTCCCCTCTCCTATTTCTCTCTCTCTCTCTCCCCATCTCTGGCCTGGACATCCATGCTCAACCAGTCGGTGGGAAAGATGGGAACAACTACAATTGAACCCACTGCCTTCCTTGGAGGGTCTCGGAACACCCCTACAGCCCAGCTCCTCCTCTAGGCCAGGAACCAGGACAAAAAGACTGGAATTCAGGAAACTCCAGTCTGTTTGATTGACTTTGAGTCTCTGGGTGTTTGTAAACCAGGCAGCCTGAGTGTTAATATAGCTATGCTGTGAACCGGGCCAGGGACGGGCTTGTGGACCTACAGAAAGTCGTGCAGCCCTGCAGAACATATGCAACCAGGACAGACAGACAGCCGCACAACCCCAGGGCCCCACAAGGAGCCGAGGGCAGGGAGCTGCCAACCCACTCTGCTGCCAGATTTCCCTATGGCGAGCCTCCACCCCAGTGCAGGCTCTGGGCCTTCATCTCCCCATTTATGTCAGGAGAGCTGATCCCCAAGGAGCCTCCCTTCTCTAACGATGGATAGCTCAAGATTCCCGGTCAGGCCTGAGGCCAGTGAGATGAACCCCAGTGGACATCCAGGGCTTGAAGGACCACAGAGTGCAGGAATCAAGGAGAACCAATCCCAGGGCCCCCAAATACAGGCAATAGGGGCAAGACAGGGAATGCACTATCAGAATCAAAATATTTGAATTATCTGAAAACAGGCCAAGATAACCTACAAAATGCATATTTCACATGTATCCCAAACCCACAAAACTCAGAGCTCAAAATCCTAAACTAACAGAAACTACACCAAGAGTGCAGCTCTTAAACAGATACAATTACACAAACGGGAGCAAGTCTTTTTTCCAGCAGCCTGTTTCAATCAGAAAACACATAAACAGGTCCCCAGGGGAGTAAGGGGACTGAAGGGGGTTTAGGGCTCTGGAATCTTCCCAGTGACAGCACTGCCCAAGAATCTTCAGGAACTCACTCTCAACTCCCTGGGAGGAGAGAGGCCTGGCAACCGGAGCCGAGTGATCTGAGTGTGTCTTTGCACTTACAGTCATCCCCTGTGGCAGGCTGAAGAGACTGAACTCTAAGAAAAGAAACCCCCTGTTCAAGGTCAGGAAGCTGCCAAAACAAGAGTCAAAATCCTCAAGAAACAGAACTCTGAGAAAAGAAACCTCTTGTTCAAGGTCAGGATTCAAAACCAGGGCCTTTGAATAGCAAATCCCAAGTCTCAGCCCCTAGGTGAACGGCAGAGGTGAATTCAGGCAATACTCCCCATAGTAACCCAACCTGGATCATTCATGGAAAGTTCTGGAGGTTCTGGGCACATGCATCCCCTTTGAAATGGTCACTATAAAAGGAAGTTATCATGCTGATCCAAAAACACACCCATCACTTTATCAAGGACAAAAACAGGGACGGAAGGAACAAGGATGGGGTAAGTTTATCCTTCAGGCACTTCCAAGGTCAATGTCAGGCACTGGCTTGCTCTCCGGAAAGAGCTGAAGAAGAAACCAGCTGCCCAGACGTAGTGAGCTGCCCACCCTCCCCCAGGCTCACACATACCCCTTCACCTTCACCACGGCTCACCTCTTCTCTACACAGCCAGTCACCAAGGCCTCAAGCCTTCACTCTGCCCCTCTGTGGAAACGCCCAGTGCCTTTTCTACACCTACAGCCTCCAATCATCTTTAAAGATCTGCTCCAATGCCTCTCTGCCAGCTGCAACCCAAGTGGGCTTAGGAACTTCTCTACCTCCCACGTCACTGACTGTTTACTTGCCTCTTTCGCCATCTCTCTTTGGTCATCCGACACCGACTGTGTCCCCCTGTGACCAAGGACCACACTAACTCTAAGTAAGCCTCCCTTAAGGTGTCAAGTATGAGAGTAACTAGCGGTTTGCACTCTTAAACCTAGCTCGCCATCAACCCACCTTCCCGGAGAGGAAAGCCACATACAGGGATGTGTGTTCACACGTGTGTGTACATGTAGCTGTGGCACATACGCCACCCTGTCCCAGCCGCCCAGAAAGCTCTAGTCCAGAAACAGGAAAAAGCCCCGCCCACTCTGCCAGGAGTGGAAAGCAGCTATCAGCTCAGCTTTAAACCTAAAACCATAACTAGTTTGCTTTTTTTTTTTAAAAAAAGGCAAGGGTGGTGCCTGTAGCTCAGTGGGTAGGGCACCGGCCACATACACCCAGGCTGGTGGGTTTGATCCCAGCCCGGACCAGCTAAACAATAATAGCAACTGCAACAAAAAAATAGCCAGGCATTGTGACAGGTGCCTGTAGTCCCAGCTACTTGGGAAGCTGAGGCAAGAGAATGGCTTTAGCCCAAGAGTTTGAGGTTGCTGTGAGCCACATGTGACGCTACAGCACTCTACACAGGGCAACATAGTGAGACTCTGTCTCCAAAAAAAAAAGGCAAGAAATAATCAGGAAGCTCAACAAGGTCATCTGAGCTCAGAAAACTGTAAAAGTCAGTGATTTTTTTTGAAAAGAATACTTTCCAGATTCTCAAGGGATAGGCTGAGGCTCCCTGGTGTAACTACCTCCCTTGTGGAGGGGACAGTGCTTCTCCCCAGCCCCCTCTGAATCTCTGCTGCCACCATGCTGGAGAGACACCTCTGGCACGTGGCCACTGGGGCCAGATGGTTGGCACTTCTCTGAGCAGAATATGGTCCCATTCTGTCCTCGGATGGGAATGTGCAGGGCCGGCCCAGATGGAGGACCCACTGATGGAGGGAAACAGGGACACAGCTTCTGGGCCTCAGCACAAACCAAGTCATATGTCTCCAATCAAGTTGTTCTGTGGAAAGTCCCGATGAGCTCTGGACAGGGACACAAACCACAATCCAAGGTGACCTTCAAGTGGACACCATTGACTCAATGACAGTTACAGCTTTATTGTTTGCAAGGGGCCTCCCCACGTGCCCTTTCACCCTTGCCTTTCTCTTAGTTCCCTGGTGTGTGGTAAAGGAGATGTCATTGGTCCCCCCCAAGTATGGGTCTGAGTCTCAGCGAGGGCTCTGTCTGCCACCCAGTGTCCCTCCTGTGGTATCCAAAGCATTGCCACCTTTTCTTCTCTCTCCTTCTACGATACCCAGTCCAGGGTCAGTAAATGTTTAACTGAGCTTAATTTAATGTCACCCTCATGGTGAGACAAAGAAAAGACGGATCTTGGAAATGATGTTTCTGTGCTTTGTGGGGACATAGGATAAGGCCATCAGTTGAGGGGAACATCCCAGGCCCTGCACAGGCATTTTGCGTCCATGAACAGAGAGAGCCAACTGCACTCTCTTGGCCTCAGAACAATCTGCCTTGGCCCTGTCCCTCAGCAGCCAAGTGGCAGGAGTAGGCTTTAAACCCAAGTCACCCTTACATCACCTCCCAGAAGGTGTTGACTCAGTACCCACCCCAATCTTCTTCTGCAATATCTGTTTTGATGCCTCTCATTTCTATCTCTCAGCTTTCAGGCATAATCTTATTTCTGTTCCTCTCCACTGAAATAGTGGGTATTTCAACTGGGGCTGAATGACTCTGTATCTATCGCTTATGCCTTAATAAGTGAGTGCAAGTCAGAACACTCGCACGTTCAGAAGCACCTAGCTTGTCAATCTTTTTTCTCCTGTGATTCCCAGCAAAGGGATCCAGAGGGTGCCGAGGGGCTGGCCATCAGTCCAGGCTCCTTCTCTGTGGCTCCACCCTGGAGGCCTCACACAGGAGCCTGCTGGTAGATTTGGCAGGGAACAAGCAGTGAAGAGGAGATTTCCCCAGGGCCGCCTCCAGGGAGGGCGGTTTTTAAATCCTCCTGAGTGGTGATTGTTGGAAACCACTTGGAAGTTAGCACAAGCCACAAGCACAGACAGCCCACTCTTTGCAGAAAAATAGATGAGGGGAGTTCAGGCAAAGGACCAACTGGCTCCAGAAAGGAAATGCACAGCTGCAATCTGCTCCCCGGTCTGTGCAACCGCCCACCCACATCCCAGCTCTTCCACTCTGGAGGAGGAGGGTGCCTCAGGCTTTCATCACACCATTTGACAAGAACTCCCTGAGTGAGGGACTGAAGGGGCTCCTCTTCCTCTTTTTCTCCCTCTTCACAGGACAAAGCAGATGGCCATTTACCACCCTTCATTTTCCCATGCTGGGGTCACCCACGTGTATCAGTCAGGATAGGCCAAGATCTGCTGCTGTAACAACTGGGCCCCACTCCCAGTGGCCTACCCCCACAAAGGGCTTATTTCTCACTTGCACTATGTGCTCAGGGCTGGGATTCTGCCACCCTAGTAGGGCTAGGATTCTGTCACCCTAGCTACTGTGCCAGGAGAAGGGAAGATAGCAGATCACACACTGGCCCTTAGAGCTTCTGCCCAGAAGGACACACATCCTTCCTACATCTCACTGGCCCCAAGCAAGTCAGAGGACAAACCTCACTTCAGTGGGGAAGAGAAGTACAATCCCTCCATTTGTCAAACAGGAAATACTTGGTGAATAGCACAAATGGTTTCCACACCATAATAGTAAAATCTGTAACAATGATAAAATGTTAAAAGAAGCTAACATTTAATTGGCATATTGAGCTAAGTGCCTTATATTTATTATTGCAGTTAATACTCATGACCAGATATATGTTGCTATCAGCCCAATTCTATAGGTGAGGAAAGAAAGATTGGGAGTTCCAAGGACTTTGCCAAGGCCAAATAATAGATCTGGGACATATACCTAGGATTCTAAGTCTCCAAGGACCATGGTTTTAACCACTCTACTACCTGTCCCATATATATTTTAAGGACCTCTGAAATGGTCAAAAGGGAATGACACTGGCTTTGGGACAACTGTCAGAGACATTGGGTTTTTGCCCTATGCCCAAGCCAGAGACCCTTATCATGTGTAGCAGGTAGCCTGTAAGTCAAACAGATTCAGATTTTCTGTCATCTAACAAGTTGGCCCCTGACGTTCCAGTTGTGTAACTGTTAATCTCGCCTAACTTTCCAAATGCCCGGACTGGGAGGTCCCATTTCCCCATTTCTCAGATGAGTAACTCACTAATTAAGGCAAAGTTTTGAATATAGATCTAGATGACTCTTACCAAGGAAGACTTCTTCATGGAGTGGTGAGCCAGATGGGTGGATGACTGAAGAGGGTTGGCCAGGGAGGGAGACCCCCTGGGCCTGGATAAATGTGCCCATGCTTCTCTAGATTGGCCCCTTCCTTTCCCAGAGCCAGATGGAGTGGGCCCTACATATGGTGGCCCCCGACAGAGTATGAAAGGCTCCCACCAGCAACTCCTTCCCTATGGGGTAGAACATCTCTGCCTCTAAGAGTCCTCAGAGGAAGATAAAACTTTAAATCATGAAATCATTGCCAAGCTGTGTAATATAATGAAATCCCATGGCTTCAGGGCTCCATGCAGATGTCATACCCACCACCTGGAAGTTATGTGACTCTGGGTGAGTCACTTAACCTCTCTGAACCCTGGTTTCTACATAAGGACGGAGGTGGGCAGGGTCTTCCTGAGGGTTTCATTCTTGGTCATGTTTCAGAAAGTAAGGATTCTCTGATAAACTCAAAGGCCCTAGGGTGAAAAAAAAAAAAGGTGAAGGAAAGAGTCAGTTAGCAAAACTAAATTCACAGGAAGGTGGGAGAGTGTTAAAAGTGATGAGTGGACTTGGCACCTGTGGCTCAATCGGCTAAGGCGCCAGCCACATACACCTAAGGTGGCGGGTTCGAATCCCCAGCCCGGGCCCGCCAAACAACAACGATGGCTGCAACCAAAAAATGGCCGGGCGTTGTGGTGGGCGCCTGTGGTCCCAGCTACTTGGGAGGCGGAGGCAGGAGACTCGCTTGAGCCCAGGAGTTGGAGGTTGCT